>OMLC01056681.1:0-15194 GCA_900302585.1 Regalecus glesne
GTAATTTATGTTAGAATGGTGAAAGTTCACAATCCCGGACAGAGCTATTTAATGTTTCATCTGTCAAAGAATCTGGAAGTGTGAAGGCATTCCTGACCGAATAGAATAAAATCCCATGCCTGGACGATTTACTTTATCATCAAAAACATTTCAGAAACTGGAGATTGAACCAAATGAGTAATGTCACTGTAAAGTCGTGGACAAAGCTTTAAGAAAAGTACATATCCATTAAATTAATATTTTCTCAAACTGATTGCTGGTGAAAATACCTTCGCATCACAACATTTCAAATCACACGAATCCATCCGTCCATCCATCATCAACTGCTTATCCGAAGTCGGATTCTGGAGTCATCCCAGCACTCATTAGGGAAAAGGTGGGGAAACACCCTGGACAGGTCACCATTCCATCTCAGGACTCCAGTAGAGATATAACATACTAACAACCAAAATATACATATAGAGAGGTGGCATAGCTCAGGAGGTAGGGCGGTTGTCTAGTAATCGGGAGATTGCTGGTTTGGTCCGTGGCTCCTTCAGAAAGCATGTCAAGGTGTCCATGAGCAAGACGCTGAACGCCTAACGGCTCGAGCCCTGTGAGGAAATTGCAACCTGTCAGGGGGTTCCCCTGCCCTTTGCCCGATGAGTGCTGGTAAAGGGTCTGCCATGACTCCGTGATCTGACTTCGGATAAGCGGTTGATGATGGATGGATGGATGGATGGATGGATGGGAAGGAATATAAAGCCACTAGTCAACTACATGGCCTCAACAATACTCGGCTGAAGGAACATCCTCCCTTTCTTCAATGGAAGCAGCTGATCGTCACTTTGATAATAAATCACAATAGAAAAGAGATGATTTTGGGATCAGCCAATTAGTAGCATAACGACTTTGCTTAATTAATGTTGCAGATGAAGCAGGAGAACCCTCCTCCTCTTCAAATGATTAAACCCACATCTTACAGGGAAAATGTGCTCTTCATAATTAATGGTTTGTCAATTATTCCCCTGCCATGAGATTGATATTGTTAATGGCAAGTCTGCTTGTGTTGAATGGTGCTTTCATCCAGGACATCAGCATGGAATTGGAACGAAAGGCCAGGTACCACGTAAGGGCCCTGTCAGAGATGATCGGGAGCCCGTGCAATTACAGGGAATGGATTCAAATGTACAGCAGACCTCGGGGATATCAGATGAAGTTCAGTGAGGATACACATTTGAAACAGCTTAAAATAGTAGTTAGTCATTTATGGGAGATGAAGAAGTAGGTGCATGCCTTGCTCCACAGGATATGGTTAGTGGCCAGAAAGCACAGCACGGAGACATTTGTATGTATAAATCCATCCACAGGCACTTTTGGAAATGAGCAAATGCTAGCGTATCATAACTGTTGTGTGATAACAGAGTCAATGTGGAGTCATCAGTATCATAATCACCAAAATCATACAACCTCCGAAAAGAACAGAAGAAGAAACTTTGTTCAATCATCATGGTCCTCCGACCAACCAACCAACCAACCAACCCTCATCACTACTGAGCCATCGTGCAGTCCAGATGGACATGTGCTGCTGCTCGTGATAAAAAACAATCAAATCAAGGATGCTAAAGCTACCGCACAATCTGAGAATCCCAGGTTGAATATCAAACACCAGACTAGAAGAAAGACCAAAAAAAATCCAGCGTGGAGATTTTTTGGGGGATTTTCTAAAGTTTGGACTGGTTTGAAAAACTTACATATTAATATGTATGACACTGTTTGAGACGAGTTCCCCAACTCGGGTTGTTTGAGATGCAATATGTATCATCAACTGACCACGTGCTAGACTTTGTGTTTACATAGACTTTTATAAAAGAGGTGCAGAGTGACGCCGAGAGGCTGTCTGACGATGAATGATTCGCACACACGTGGACTATGGAGGCTGTATCGGTGCACGGCGCTGTGTGCTTGTGTTTTGATAGATCTGAACGTGTGTATTTGTGTCAGAAAGTCAAGATTTCTTTTTTCCACTTCTGTCGGTTTGTTTGGTTGCGGGACTGAAAAGCCCAACTGATGATGGCTTGCACATACCTGTGCCAAAGCGTTAACATGTGGGAAGAGCTGTCGGCATAGTTTTGCTCTTACATTTCCCAGCGTTGTTATTTTTCCCATTTATTTCTGTGCTCCTCCACCCCATACTCCCAGAACCGAGCTTGGGAGTTTAAAAGAAAAAAGAAAAGAAAAAAGAAAAAAGATGGTGCAAGTGCTTTGCACTCCTGACTGGTTCAATGTGGCCTGCATCAAGCAGATTTCTGTCATTTACAGTAAGCACAACCACAATAGCTGGAAACATGGCACACAGAGTACGCTCTGGCATCAGGAAACACCCCATTCCTTTTCCTTCACTCATCATTGCCAATACTTGCACTGTGCTGCTCGATGAAGTTCACATAACCTCTTTGAGACAAATTATTAAATTTGACTGGCATGTTAGCTCAGGTTACAGTCCGCCGCCTCCCCAGCCATGTGTAACAAAGAGCTCATTGGCAGAGGTCTGTCATGGAAATGGCAATAAAAAAAAAAAGTCTGCCAAAAACTCTGTGTCTCTGTTGTTATTGGCTTGTAGCATGTCTGAAAACATCGCTTTGCTGAACTCATTTCACATTTCACTGTAATGAGGACAGAACCAAACATTGTACTTTTTTCCCCCCTCTATATACTCAAATCCTGGAATAATAGCACAAGTTTCAGGATTTCTTTTTTTCAGAAGCAGAGTTCTGCAGCCAGGGGCGGTGTAGCTCTGGAGGTAGGGCGGTCGTCTTGTAATCAGAAGATCGGTGGTTCGATCCCCTGCAGTGAGGGCCTTGACATGTCCTTGAGTAAGACACCGAACCCCTAAACTGCTCAAGCCCTGCGTTGGAATGGCAACCTGTCCAGGGTGTTTCCCCATCATTCACCCAATGAGTGCTTGGATAGGTATGACCGGTATGACTTTAGATAAGAGATTCACGATGGATGGATCAAACTATTCCAAGACTGATTGGATTTAAATTTTAACAGGTCAAATCAAAGGCAAAGCCACATTATTTGGAAAATGCATTCTTACTAAAAAAAAAATGGTTCAAAAAAATTATTACCAAAAAAGGGGGCGGGGCAAAACTCAGGTGTAGTCGAGTAATCGGAAGATTGGTAGTTCGATCTTTGGCCCCGGCATAAAGTGTGCCAAAGTGTCCTTGAGCAAGACACTGAACCTCTAACTAGTTGAGACCTGTGGTGGAATGGTGAGCTGTCCAGGGTGTTTCCACACCTTTCACCCAATGAATACTGGGATAGGCTACAACATGACTGACTGCACCACCCAAATTAGTATAAGTGGCTGACTGGATGAATGGCTGGATGGATGAATAGATGGATGGCTGGATGAATAGATGGATGGCAGGATGGGGATATGGCAGCAGCCAGCTAGTGAGCGATAGAGGACACTCATTGAAGCCTCTTTTAGCATCAACCTGTCAACATAATGAGAAACTGTAAGATCTCTATGAATCGAGATTCTTGCAAAGAGCGGTGATTGTGTGCTTTTGTTAATGTACCATTCATTACTCCCTCATTAAAACCCTAGAAAGGCTGTGATTAAACTGGAGAATTCCTTCCAACAAGCTACTCTCTTTAAAACGAGTATCAATTAAGCCCTTAATCACTGCCTGTTCTCTTTAACAACGCACATCCACACCGCCACGGTGACTTCCAGTGGAAGACCAACACAAAGCCTTGTTTTGATTCTCAAATCATTACACGGCTCTCGCTACACATGCCCCACTTGATTACCTCCCATTAGAGACCAATGTCATTTTGACAGATAGTAGATAGCAGCTATTAAAAATACTTTGTAGCGTAGAGAGACCGCCCCCCCCAAAAAAAAAAGCCACGCCGAAATAACGAATCTGGATGCAATAGCCCATTGAACAAATAAAAAGTGCGTTTTCATATCCAAAGAGCCAAGACAACGTAAATAGCTAGAGGACGCTTTTTCTCTGAGGTATGTGCTGGATCGCACGGCAGACTTTTAAATGCAGCGGTTTCCATGTGAGAAACTCCGGCCCTGCACGCTTCTTCTTCTTCTGGAAAGCTTCCTCCTCCGTCCCAAGCCAAACTCTTGCCTCCGAGAGGAAAACATTACCACTTTCTTGGCAAATGTGGCGGCTTAGGAGCAAGTTGACATTCAATCTGTTTCCTTATCATAACCAGCATCTTTATTCACAATTGAGTTAGAAAAAAAAAGAGAAGGATACATATGCCTGTAATTACTGTAACCACAGGCGAAGGATCATCACAAACCAACATCCCTCAGCGAGAGATGAAAGGAAACACTCGGACGTGAGATGCCAAGTAAAAGAGAGCAGGTCATTCTCGGCGAGTAAGCTGCTAATTGATTCCATCTTTCCTTGGAATATAGAGCACAAACACGTTCTTTATTTTAGGTTTGTTTTCATTTACAGATACTTTTAATGCTTTCATCTTGTTGTGCCACGTACGTAACTCGGAACTTGGTCGGAATTATGGCGCTAGAACGATAACTGGAGAGAAGCTGAGAGTAATACGGGGAAATAATCATTTGCACCGCATCTCATTGCTTGAGAGAAAATGTACGCACATTGGGAAGCTATCCATCTATCCATCCATCGTCAAAATGCTTATCTGAGGTCGGGTCTAGGAGTCATACTGATCCTAACCCGGCGCTCGTTGGGGGAAAAGCGGAAACACCGTGGACAGGTTGTCATTTCATCACAGGCCTTGAGGTTTTCAGTCTTCCTCTATAGGACGCTTCAACACACTTTCTGCAGGAGCCGGGGATCGAACCACCATCTACCTGATTACTAGACAACTGAACTGCTCTACACCCTGAGCTATGCCTTCAGAGTGCACAGGCATTTTATAAGGGCTGTTGCTCTACCCTGGAAAAAGGCCACACACCCCGAACCAATCAGGACCTGCGTCAGCGATCACATGACTTGCCATTGGCCAAGTGAATGGTTAGGCCACAAATGGTTTAGGAAACGCAGATTCGCATTTCGAAGTGTAGCTCAGCCAAAGAGGGCGAATGGGCTGTTACCCAGGCACCGATAGCCCGTAGTTATGCTTTCCCTTACATGCTATCCCACATTGGGAATCCCTGTCTGTTTAAATGACTCATGCGATTGACATGCACGGATAAAGACCTCCTTCTTAGAGAGCTGAAAATCTTTTGATGAAAATCCAGCTCACCCCGTTCCCCCTTAGAGCCCTTGGAACCCCACTGAGGAGTAGAGTCAGGCTTTATCAAGTCCTTATCAGCGATTAGAGCGGCGACCCCCACCATCTAAATCATCATTTATTAGATCTCTTCACCGTTAAGATTTGGGGCACAATTATCTTAATTAGCGCTCTAATGGGTGTATAAGCAAAAGCCCGGTGCAGTTCAGCGGTGTCAGTGGCAGCCAGATAAAGAGGACCGTCCTCCCCCCTGCTCACAGCTGTTTTAAAAAAAGAGGCATGTTAGAAGGAGTAGGGTAATGGAAGGCTGGCCGAGACTCCAAATGAAGGGCAGGAAAAAGATAACAATAACAAATTGACATCTCTTTGGGGAGAACTACGCCAGAGGGGAAAGCCTTCTCCCACCCTTAATCACTATAAAATGGTTTAACGTGACATGCAGAGGCTGGCAAATGATCAAATCCTGACAGGAGGACAAATTGCAAACAAAATGAGAGATCAAGTTTATTAGAGTGCCGCCTGTGGGAAATGAAAATCTTTAATTCTCCTTTTACACTGACATTTATTTGGCTGCCGTGAATAGTGGCATTCTCATGCGCCGATTCCGCTGCACCTACCACTGTAACTGGCTCATCCCAGTGATAGCACATTCAATGGCATTCGCCATGTTTGCCTTTGTAGATGACATCAGAAACAGATTGTCTTTCATCCCGCCTGCGTTCATCATGTATTTTATATAAAGTTTACAGAGGCATACAGCCCCGCCCTCATGCAAAAGCTATGAAAGGAGCATACAGGGATTATCTACCACCATGAAAGCCCTTTGACACAATGGATGGCTTCACTTGATTTTCAAGAGTGGGATTTTAAGAATCCCATTGAAGGATCTCTCTTGTAGCTTGATGAAAAGAAAAAGTTTCTGCAGATAATATTAAAGTTACATAGTATAGGTTATGAAAAAGGGGGCCATGGATCAGTGGTAGAGTGTGTGTCATGAGAAGACAAGCAAGTGTCACACGTTTGATCTCACCGCGGGGTGTCAGGAAGGGCATCTGGCCTTAATCCCCCACACTCCATTTAGGTCCATGTCCAACCCCCGCAATGTGGGGACTAATCCTGACATGTAAAAATGGACCCCAATATAGGTTATGAATAATCCATTTCTTAGCTGATAACATGCCACTAGTCATGAAGAATATACAGCAAAGGTTGACTAGTTATGAGAAAATATACTCAGATAATAGGACATAAAATTGGATCAAATATCACAGTGGGGGAAAAAAAGTCCCTCCATTCAGGTCAATAGTTTGAAACGGGGGACACTCAATCACATACACAAAGACCAGTATTGGATCAATGATGGTATCCAGGAATGCCAACAGTACAGCTGTTGTTATGCTTCTCAGCAGGCCCCAGTGATGAGTGATATGTTAGACCTTCCACCTGAGGCCATCTTTCCCTGTGTACGTCTCACTTCTCTGAACTGCAAGGGCAATGAGGAGAGACACCCCGTGGCTTCAAACAAAGGCAAAGGATGCTAGCGGTAATCGGAAACCATCATCTCTCTGCACATAGCTTACCCCTGCAACCCCTGCTAAGTTACGATGCCATCGTCTCTTAAGGCCTCTTAGGGTGGGGGGTGGGGGGGCTGTGATGCCCCGGTGACCTGTTCAGGGTGTCTGCAGGCCTTTTCCCTAATCCATGCTGGAATAGACTTCATTCCCCCATGTCCCTGAATTAGGTTAAGCAGGTAAAAATGGATGGATAGATGGATGGATGGGTCTGGGATCTTAGCTATGTAGATCAGCCACATCTGGAATTTCCCTGGCAAACGGAGCATGTTTTCTCATTTTTCAAGTGTTTTAAAAAGTGGAAGAAGAGAATGAAAATGCAAAATGTAAAAGTCACTGGTTGTCACTAATCATGCAATGCAGTAGACTGTAGATGCTACGATGCCTTACAGAGCAACTGAAGGAGGCTAGTATGACTATCTCGTCAGTCCCTTTATAACCCAATGCCACTTTAATATGACCGAGATAGTTCAAAGACAGAATAGACAAAATGCAAGTCAAGATCTGAGGCACCTCTTATGTACAGCCTAGTTGTGTTCTTTAAATTTCAATCCACTTGGCACAGATAATGCGTGTTTCGCACTATTAAACTATTATAAAGCTGCTATGGGGTGCCCATATGGTTTTTTTTTAACTTAACTTCAATCTTTCAATGTTGGAATGAACTATGGTAGGCATTTCTGATGGTTCTATTTAGTGCAAAAAAACTTGAGGTGCAAATGATAATGAAACGTCTGAATAAACAGAGAGGCTTGTTTTACGTGTCACGATTAGAACCCCCATTGAGAGGGCGGACATGAACTTGGATGGAGCTTGGGGTATTAAGACTGTATGCTCTTCCTGATGCCCTGCGGTGGGTTTGAACCAGCTGCCTCTGGGTTGTCATTTTCTGAAAGTGATTGCGCTCACCACTGAGGTACCACGGCCCTAAAACCTCCATCCATCCATCCATTCATCCATCATCAATCGCTTATCCGAAATCGGGTTGCGGGGAAACTGGTGCCTATCTCCGTTCTCATTGGCTGAAAGGCGGGGTACACCCTGTATAGGTCACCAGTCTATCACAGGGCAGAGCAGTTAGGGGAACAGTGTCTTGCTCAAGGACACCTCAACACGCTTCTCTGCAGGTGCGGGGATCGAACCTGCGATCTTCCGATCGCCAGGTGACCGCTCCACCACCCACTGAGCCATGCTGCCTATATGAACACAAATTTACCTCAAACATCAGGGACCTTAAACATTAATATAAAACTAATTGCTTATAATTGATCCATTTGTCCTGGAGAGAAGGGGGGGGTTCAGCCAGCAACAATGCATTGGCTGACTCAAGATGGCTACACAGCAGTTCACTGGTCTGTGGTTAATACCACTGCCCAAACCATATCACATACTAGTTTTCTGTTACCACCATGCATATTAACATGATTGTGGCCTCCATCTTCTTGACTCCTGCTTCTTTTCTTCAATGTCTTTGGCAACATGATTTCTGATTTAGCCCTATGACCCCCCCCTGCCTGCTAAAACACCAGGCTTATCTTATACACCATCTCATTGCAAACTGGCCCGTCAAGCGCATGTTGAGACACCTCCTCCAGCTGAGATATCAGCAGTTGGCTATAATACGGTTATGGCTTCCATTACCTGTTCAAAGGTCAGCTCAATAGTGTGTGGTCGTCACGTCCTACGGAAATTACTACGGGGGTATTTAAAGACGATGGTCGATCGGTGACGCTTCTCATGAGTATCACCTTCAACCAATCTTCAATGTTGACAACTTGCTTTACTTCATGGGGCCGTAAACTCATATATGACTGTATTTGATGAGTCCCCGCCCCCGGGCTTTATTCACGAGAAGTCAAATTGTAGTTGGCTGCACGTTGGTAACCACAAGCCTGGGAGCTTTTCTACTTCTTACATATCCGGGATACAGGATCCAGACTGTCGGCTTATTCTCCACAACACTGAATCAAGCCACGCCTGAGACAACAATGACATTCGGGAGACTTAGAAAGGTCCATTCGAGTGATCCGGGGAGCGGACCGTCATTGCGAGACAAAGACATTGATGTTCCTTCATCAAAATCCGATAGTTGCAGGACTACGGATTTACCATCAAATGCCTTGGATGAGTACGGCTACAAGACACTGGCTTACTCTGGAGGGACGATGCCCAGAAACCTCAAAAGGGGCAGTGGCCTGCAGAAATGGAAACCCCCGACTCAGTGGCCAGATTTTTATTTTAGGGGCGGCATAGCTCAGTGGGTAGAGCAGTGATCTGGTAATCGGAAGGTTGCGGGTTCGATCCCCGGTCCTGCAGAAAGCACGTCGAGGTGCCCTTGAGCAAGACACTGAACCCCTAACTGCTCTCTGAGCACCATATGGTGGCAGCTCACTGCTCCTCACTGATCCATTTTTCTAAAATATATAAAAAATATAAATGGTAGCAAATCTTGACGTGGTACCAAGTTGAGGCTCTCAGAAACGTTAGAGAGCCGTCTTACTAATAATGGAAGCACTTTCTGGACCCATGGCTGAGGCTTATCAGTACGGGACAATATGGCACAGACCGGTCGTAGAAAGACCAATTCAAAGTCCATTAATAAATATGCCATGTATCACAGAAACCGAGCTGAAATGAGAATGGTACTTTCAGGCACTTCCTTAGGTCCCCCTGCCAACATTGTGAAGAAAAACGGGCAGGAAGTAAGAGTCGACACATCAAAAATTGCTGAGGACTGTTCTGGAATCCATCCAAGATAAAGTTAGAAGTACTTCACAAATCAATGCCTCCACTCTACATCCCCCACACTTCTTTCATGCTCTGAAATGACAGAATGTAGTGCAAGCATTCTGCTTTTTTAAACATCTGGTGTCAATAGCAGAGGTTAACTTCAAAGAAAACACTGATGCCATCCAGTTCTCTGCAGTCGGCAATCTATCATGTATATAAGGCACCATTTTGCAATTTTCAGATATGAGGTTTAAGCGAAGGGTAAAGATGTCCAAAGGGAGCCGCAGTTGTAATTGCTTCAAGTTGCACTATAATTCAACAATGCACAGATAAGAAAACCAACCGGGGGATAGAGAAAGAGTAAGAAAACGAATGCCTACCAACAGTTGCCACCGTGTCGTCCTTGCCCTGGGTGAAAACCACCACTCGCTGCCTCTTCTTGTTTTCCTTGGGCAAATTCTGTGCCTTCCTCGCGATTTCTGCAATGTCATCCGTCTGTGGAGAAAGGTGACTGTTGAGTTGGAGTGACGAGGAGCAAACGAGGAGCATCACCTAAATGAACGAAATGATGGGATGCGGTTTCTGGGGGAGTTAATCAAAGATCACACGTGGAACTGGAGGGAATCAGCATTTCTCAATGTTGGCAGAAGGATCCGAATGATGATGAAGAGATGGGCTGTGACACGATCACAAAAGAGATTGATTGAGGTGCTCATTTGAATATTTATGCAGTTATGGCTCGGGATGTAGAGGGAGCCGTCTGGTAATCAGAAGGTTGCTGGTTCAATCCCCAGCACCTCCAGAAAGTGTGCTGAAGTCTCCCTGAGCAAGACACTGAACTCCTAATGGCTCCCTGGGGACTGCAGCCCCCCACTGCTCCTATACAATAGGATGGGTTAAATGCTGAGGACACATTTCATTGTAAAAATTCATCCATCCATCCATCCATCCATCCATCCATCCGTCCGTCCATCCATCGTCAACTACTTAGGTCATGGAGTCCTGCTGGAGCCTGTCCCATTGGGCGAAAGGTGGGGAAACCCCCTGGACAGGTCACCATTCCATCGCAAGGCTTGAGCAGTCAGGGAGTTCAGTGTCTTGTCTGAGGACCCTTAGAGATGCTTTCTATAGGGGTCCTGGGATCGAACCACCAATATTTCAATTCCCGGACAACCCCCCTACCTCCTGAGCTATGCCATTGTCAGAATACAATAACCAAATCAAATGTATTCTTTTCCCTTTCTTAATGGGATAATTAACAGACAGCTCTGAAATATCAGCATGCCCTATTCCACGGGATAGATACATTCCTGCAAATACACCCTGTTGTCAGATAAAGCTAATTTTGCCAGCTAAAGGGACAGGTTGTGCGTGTGCTGTATTACTCTCTTCCCTGAAAACAGGCCATCTTGCCTCAGCATCTGCACAGAATGGATATTCGCCTGGAGACGACAGAACTCTCCAGAGTGCTTGGCTTTGATCAGCAGAGGGATAAAAACCCACACCTGTCAGTGCTACTTTATTATTAACTCATCATGATGCACTATGAGCAATGGGGGAATGTCTTTATCACCTGCTCACAGTGGGATGGACTCTACGTTTTTATAATACAGCACGCACCGAGATCCAGTATGGAGGGTCATGGACACTTCATAGCATCTGTGTCTTAGCCTGTACCGGAGAACCTTCGGGGCAAGCAAATACTGAGGTGTCTTGAAAGGAGGAGGAGGGTAATCAGAGAGATAAGCTCCAGCCTAGTCCCACTAGCCATGCTGGCTCACTCAAGCCAATGAGATTTAACACCTCTAAATGCTTCCCAAACGTCCTTTAATCAGCCCTGAGAGGTCTGGGGAGACCTTGGGCAGGGGAGAAATGGGTGTAACACTCTAAGTAAGTGCTAATGGTGAGGTTAATACAGAGGCTGTTAGCAGGAAAGAGCACCAAAAAAAAAAAAAAAAAAAAGAAGCAATTTGTCACTGTGACTGAATGTAACCACAAGCACTCTTCCAGACCCCGGATGCAAAAACCACACAAGGCTTCAGCATGTTGTCACCCTTTGATTTTATGTTGACATAAAAAAAGTCTCTATGCTCAGGTTTAGGATTTAAAGGGTTCTAGGGCATGAAGTAGTAGGGTAAGCATCAAGACTGTTGAATAGGGCAAATCAAAAACACACAAAGAGACAGAGACAGACCTGTGTGCGCACACGCGCACACACACACACACACACACACTCAAAACTCCCTCTTGTCTGGCATTAGTTTCACTCACCTGATAACTTCCTATGGCCAACAATACAGAAGAATAATGATGTTCAACAGAAGTTCAAAACACAAACGGAAGAAAATACACAGTCAATGCTAGCTCACTTGCTGAAAAATTGTAATAAATATGATTGCAGGGGAACTGATCAGACATAAATCAACAAACCATGGAATATGAAAGACTTACAAGGTGTTAACTTTGGTTTCTGTATTAAGGCAAAAGAGAAATTGATCCTCTGTAATGTGGGGAGTTTGTGAAAACTGCCAAGGAAAGATTCACTTACTGCCACTGTGGAGATATGTCTTAAGCATTTAAGAACATAGATTACATTCATATTACTTAGTGTTTTTTGGATCTGTTCATGGCCGTTTTAGGCAGGACAACCTTGTATTTGTTGGAAATAACTTGAAATAGTTGGAAATAGCTACTCTCACTGGGACTTGGTTCCCCCTAACCCCCAAATCACATTTCTATTGTATCCAACACGGCATTGGGATCCCATATCTATAATTGGGAAAGGAATAAGATATAAGAATAATAATCCAATTCCATTGATTCAGGCCATAAAGTGCTAAACTCAACTATTAGTTCATTAAAATAATCTTTTATTCCCTCTCAACACACATATAATATTCTGCAACATGTATTTATACACTATTTTTGTTAAAAAAAATTAAAATACAAAAAAAGGATGGTGTCAGGAGGTCATTGAGCAAGACACTGAACCTCTAACCGCTAAAACCCCGAGATGGAATGGAGACCTGTCCAGGATATTTCCCTGCCTTTTTCCCAATGAGCGCCGGGATACGCTCCAGAATAACTCCATGACCCGATGAGTGGTTGACAATGGATAGATGGATGGTAAATGCAACATACTTAATCATGTTCGGTGCTATTTCTACAGGTGTATCATTGGCAAAATGTGATGATACTTACAACGCAGCCCCTGTGATTTTGAGAAACGAAATTTAGAATGAATATAAAGGTATACTATTGATGTAACACATCTATTAGCACACATTTCCAAGTCAGTGCTTCAGTTCCTCACAGTTCTCTAATCTTGTACATTAACACTTGGTGTATTAAAGCATGGCGGCCCGCATTCACACACACCACCGATCTGTTATTCAGAAGTGATAGGGACGAAATAGCAAATTTAAGAAGAGACCTCGCTGAACCATATAGAAATAAATACATACGAGGGATGTCGTCTGAGAAATCACATTCATCCAATGCAATTTTCAACGAGTGTTCAAGCAAATCAAGTTGACAGAAAATGTCAGGGAATTGTTATGACCAGGAAAGTGTATGCTTTGCCCTTTATATATTTTTTTGTGTGATTTGAGCCCCCCTCATCCCTCTCAAGGCAAACCACACTCTTGTGCGTGCATGCCCATGTACACACACACACACACACACAAACACACACACACACACACCTTCATCCCTTCTTCTCTTTTAAACCTGTCACTGCCATCAGGATTGCATTTCTATTCCAGTCACGTTGATCACACCGTTAGTGATTCTGGATGACAATTATTCACACTGAGCAGAGCCATATTCAAGGGAGCTCTACCTTTGAAAGAGAGAAGGCACTTAAAATGCCTGAGCCCATTTCAAAACTCACATGCAGGCTATTTGTGTTTGCGTTTCACTTATGAAAGCAGTGCCGAAGAATCATTAAGGACGTGTGAAAGGAAAGCAAAAAGAAGAGACTGCCTGCATATCCATTCCACACTCCCGAAGAAGGCTATCTAAAAGCATACATTGTATATTCTATAGACTGACAAGCCCTGCTATTTTCATTTACATAATTTAAAACCACAGGTGGCTCTAATTTTATTATTTAAGGACTACTTTGTAGTACAATTTAATATAGTGCCGTGGCAGTAAAAGGAGACATATCATCCCCGGGTGCAATGAAGCTAATGAGGAAGCTTTCTTAACCAGGCAGCCCGACGAGCCCTGAGCCTGCAGAGGAAAGCTTGAAACCATGCCCAACTTCTCAGCTTCCCAAGAGGCTTTTCAAAATTCAATAAATAACATCTGTAGGCGATGTTGGGTGCAGACCTAGCGGAGTGCGTCATAACAGAGAGCTGGCTGAACAAAGAAACCATGACGACTGCCAGGTTTCCATAGCAACTGCTGCAAGGCCTGGAGAGTATAATAGCACATCAATCACTGTCCAAAAAGAACTTCATTATCAGCAAAAATAAACCTTTAGGATCTGTTTAGTGTGCAATTGCCGGTCAACTCACCTCAAAGCCTTGCTCTCTGGCGAAAGTGGCAGCTTCCTGAAATAGAACACAAATGAGCAGTTATTGAGACACAAATAGAGCAGAATGTCACACTCTGCATATACAGTGAAGACATCTCACTTCCCACACGTGTGTGGCGGTGTTACTTGAGAATGAGTAACTTGAGTGGATAGCGCTATGCCAAAACCTGATTCAGTAGGCACACAGCCTATCCATTTCATCTATTGCCCCAATTTATCTCCTCTTCCAAACCAGCATCACCAGTTCAGCCTCTAGCTATGAAACTTGAAAGGAAAGCAAAGGAATCTGTTGATATGGGGGAATCCCCGACATTGAAATTCCACACTGGCCACGGGGGAAAACAAAAAGCGTTAATGTTGACGGACGCCGAAGATTTCACCTCCCTTACACCGGGGTCCATTTTTACGTGTCACAATTAGTCCCCTCATTGTGGGGGTGGACACGGACATAGATGGAACATTGGGGGGGGGGTTAAAGCTGAATGCCATTCCTGATGAACCCGCAGCATCTGGCTCGTCGGCTCCTGGAGCACGTGCCCGACCACTGACCCACCATGCCCCCCCCCATCACCTGCCTCAAACTAGAGAGGTCCGTTTTTACATGTCCCCGATAGTCCCCACGTTGTGGGGGGTTGGACATGGGCTTAGATTGACCATGGGGGATCGAGGCCGGATGTCCTCTCTGACGTCCCGTGAGGGTTTGAACCTGCAACATCTGGCTCATCGGTTCCCGTAGCACACGCTCTACCCCCGAGCTACTGCAGCCCTGTATCACCTGCCTTACACTAATGGAGCGAATCATCCTGCTTCATTTAAATCAACAACAGAAGCTGCTGTGTGTCAAAGCAATACATTGCCGCAAATCATGACAGACAGCATGCAGTAAATTTTCTGTTGACCCCTGTTGGAGCAATGAGACCATGCTATGATGCTAAATGATCCAATTATATGAGAAAGGGTGCTGGGGTTGGCATGGCAGCATGACCTTGGGGAGAGGTTGACAACCTGGTGCTCAAACAGAAGGGGAGGAGATGACATGGAACAATAAGGTTACTGGTCCCAGGAGAAAAGCCTCATGGCTCTCTGGCTCGCATCAACATTACAGCACCAGCATTATGTCG
>OMLC01056683.1:0-12074 GCA_900302585.1 Regalecus glesne
CTGAGATGAGGTTTCTTAGGAGGGTGTCTGGTGTCTCCCTTAGAGATAGGGTGAGAAGCTCAGACATACGTGAGGGACTCGGAGTAGAGCCACTGGTCCTACAAATAGAAAGGAGCCAGTTGAGGTGGTTCAGGCATCTAGTAAGGATGCCACCTGATCGCCTTCCAAAGGAGGTTTTTCAGGCACGTCCAGCTGGGAGAAGGCCACGGGGTAGACCAAGGACCAGATGGAGGGATTATATCTCCACACTGGCCTGGGAACGCCTTGAGATCCCCCAATCAGAGCTAGTGGATGTTGCAAGGGAAAGGAAAGCTTGGAGGTCCCGGCTGAAATCTGCTACCTCCGCGACCCGACACCGGATAAGCGGTTGACGATGGATGGATGGATGGATCTTTCAAATGCTCCCAATTAACACACTTTCTCTTACATATACGTCTTTAAGGAAGATTTTTTTGTACATTTTTAAAAACTGATTTATGGTTGCACTATGCTTTAGCTCTAGCTCCAGACGGTTCCACAAGTCTACCCCACAAATTGATATGCACATATTTCTCATTTTAGTTCTCAAATTAGTTTTTTCAAGTTTAGCACTCGTCGCCGATTATATCCACCGTCTCTTTCCCTGAACATTCCTTGTGTATTTTTGGCAACAGGTAATTTCTGGCTTTTAACATGATTTATGATGTTTTAAATTTGAGCCGATCCATACATTTCAATGTGTTTGATTCAAGAAACAATTTCTCTATATCCTACCTTGTTTATTACCCTTATTGCTCTTTTTTGTAATATGCATATTGGTTGTAGGGTGCATTTGTATTTATTTATCCAGACCTCCACACAGTAAGACAGATAAAAACAGTGAACAGTATAAATTATGTCATTATTTATGATCCAGTACATGTTTTGCTTTCCCTAGAATTCCAGAGCATTTTGCCATTTTGGCTTGGATATGGTCTACATGGGGTTTCCGGCTTATTTTGTGATCCATGATCACTCCAAGAAATTTATTCTCATAAACTCTTTCTATGGTTGTATTGTTTAACATCAGATTTACCTGTACATTTATGTTATGCTTTCCAAACAGCATGATCTTTGTTTTCCCCAGATTTAGTGATAGTCTGTTTTTGTCAAACCACAATTTTAATTTATTCATTTCTGTAATGATCATCCCCAAAATGTGCTACAAATTTTTCCCAGAACTAACATATTTTGTATCATCTGCAAACAAGATGGATTTCAGTATTTTTGATACATTACATGTATCATTTATGTATAATATAAACAGTTTCAGCCCTAATACTGACCCTTGTGGTACCCCACAAGTAATATCCATAGTTTGATTTATTTTCAGCCACTTGCACGAATTGCTCCTGTTTCCTAGATAGCTCTTCATCCAGCTCTGCTCAAACCCTCTCACGCCATACTTTTCTATACTTTATCTAATAGAATATTGTGATCAATGGCATTCAAATCTTTTTTTAAGTCAATAAATACTCCAATCGCATTTTTGTTGTCGATACAATTTGTTATTTCCTCTTTTAGTTCCATGAGTGCCAATGATGTTGATCTGTCCTTTCTGAATCCATATTGACTGTCTGTGAGCAAGTTATCTTTTTCAATAATTTTTTTCTAGTCTGTCATTTAAAAGTTTGTCAAGTATTTTGGAGAATTGGTAAAGCAAAGAAACAGGCCTATAGTTTGTGAAAGGGTGTCTATCTCTGGTTTTAATCAGTGGTATACTTTTAATTTTTTTGTTTTGTTGGGGAATTTACCAGATTGAAATGACATGGGTTAGTGGCTTTGCAATTCCGTTCAAAAACTGTTTTTACTGTTGTCATGTCTATATCATTCCAGTCAGTGAGTGTTTATTTTTGCATGTTCTTACAGTCTCTATGATTTCTTTTTCATCTAATGCGGCCAATAGGACTGTATTTACATTTCCGTCGACCACTATCTTCAAAGGCCCCACGTTCTGTTGTCTCTGGTTCCTTGATTTTTGCTGCCAATTCTGGTCCCACACTTACAAAGAATTTGTTAAAGCCATCAACCACATCCTCCATATTATTTATGGTGTTGTCATTCTCAATGAAGTATTCAAGATCATTTGCAATTTTAGTTCCTTTTCTTATAATACCATTTAGTACACTCCATAAACCTTTGATATATATATATATATATATATATATATACATAATTTTTCTCCAATATTTTATTATAGTACTTCTTTTTACATATCATCAAACAGGTGACATCTTCCGTCAGACTGAAGATGTCCCCTGTTTGAGTGATGAAATATTTCTGAATAAACGTCTGATCCAGTTGAACCGATTCACCTTTTTCTGTGATTCCCTTACCTTGATTATTGAGCATGCATCAAGACAGGGTTTTTCCTGTTTAGTGGTATGTTTAGTCCATAAGTTTGTTAATTATTGTTTTCTTCATATGTATTTGTCCAGTTCCTCAATGTTTTGGATGACCAATACCCTGGTTTCTTCTGTTGTTCCTTTAAATTTTATGAATTTTATGAATATTTTCCAATTTTGTGTCCAAGTGTTTTGGATACTCCCCTTCTTCCTCAGTAGTTGAGCCTTTCTTGCAATGTCTGCATTTCTTTTTGTCAAGTGTTCATTAAGATAAACATCTGAGCCTCTCAATTTTCTACCTTGTTTTAATAGCTCATTTTTATGATTTTTGTTCGCAAATCTGATTATGAGGGCTGGTTTATCTCCTTTACTTTTTGTTTGACAAGCTTCAATGTTATTGCTCTCCACTATAATCCCTTTGGACTGAAAGAAAGATATCACCTGTTGCTCCACCGACTCACCGTCTTCCTCCCTTATCTCCATTTTTCCTCTTCACTGCACTAGCGTATGACCAAGGTTTAGTCTCCAGGCCGGTCACAATGATGTTATTCATTCAAGCTTATTACTCCAGATCATCCACTCGGTTTTCCAGGAAGACAATCTTTCTCTCCTTCTTCGCATTCTGCAACCTCACTTTGTTAACTTCCTCAACCAACTCCAGGATATTTATCTGCTGTAGGCTGACAGCTGAAATTTCCTCTGCAATAGAGTCCATGGATAATTTGATCTCGTTGACCTCCTCGGCTGAGGTAGTAGTTTTCTTCGGTCCCATTGTTCCCCTTAGCCTTAGCCATTCGCCTCATCAAATCGATGCTGCCCAACTGTTGCGACTGTGGGGAAAAATATGAACGTCCAAACTTTTGGTCGTCTGTAAGTCTCAGCCCGTAGATCAATCTTGAGCACGAAGACACATATATAAATATCCCACTTCCAAGCTAAGTAATGAATGGTAGTAGAGCAGTGTGAGACATGTCTTTTCACATGTCTGCCATAATAGAACATTTTAGTTTAGTAATTGGAAGCATATCCCTGTCTGACTTCCCCACCATTGGTATTCTTTTGCCACTATTAGCTAGTTTAGTAGGCTCTGAAGTGGCTCTTACTTTTTGCGACATCATTGTATGGCTTCCTGCTACAATTGAATCAGCCAATCGTTGCAAATAATCATGAATGAAGTCAATGGAATTTAACAAGTTCACTGTTTTTCTACGTGTAGTGTCTGTGTATAGAAATATATGGAATAATGCTCATACTCTCTCTACATGCCTCTGCCTTAGATAAGATAAGATAAGAGGATATATTCCTTTATCACTGGGGGAAATTGCGAAGTTGTTGAGCCATCGTTGTTCTGTGGGTAGAGTGCACACCTGGGAATCAACCATACGGAGTCGTATCCTACCATGTAGCTTGGCAGATGTGATTGCATTCATTGCAATCTAGTCGTAAGACTAGAAAAGTGCTATATAAGAAAGCATGCCTTTTACAGTAGTTTGCTGTCATACCAGAACACCATGTATATATTTTATTTTTCAAAATGTTACCTTAGGCTTATTAAATAGGCTATTTAATAATATTCTCATGTACTACCTATGGATAACTCACCACGAGTAGGATGCATACTCCTGGTTGAGAATCTCTGTGCTACATGTCTATCGGACATGGCACGAAAAGATGATCATGCTATAGGTCCATGAATTAATAACTCAGACAATAACCTTAATGTCTTGTTTGGAGCCATTCACCTCACAAGGTATCATAGGTGACATGTTTTTAAGGCTACCTGGGTGAAACCTGTGGTTTGGTCTGCAGGTGAGAGCTGGTGAGAGGTCTCAGATCCAACCGAAGGATGAGCATGACGGGATCGCTTCTGCAAATGATGCCTCAGCTTGGTCACCTGTTGGCAGGAAGAAAGTTATTGAGTTTCTAAGGGTGTCTTTTTTTATCCCCCTTTTTCGCCACACGAACTCCCTAAGTCGCCTACTGCTGGGTCAGTCACTTTGATACCCCACAAGAACATCGACGGGAAGGAGAAAGCAGTGGAATTTGAGTCCTCCATGTCACGTGACGACAAGCCCTTGCTATTTTGCACATCATGGTCTCGCAGGGAAAGCACAAGGCTTGGTCGCCGAAGTAGAACGAAGCAGAGTACTTTCTGTTCACTTAGCCATGACCACCCGGACGACCCAGAGTGGTACACTAACAAACCCAGAAAACTTTATCCAACCTAAACCCTATACCCATGTGAAGTTAAGCAAATTATAACCCACAAAGTTTGGACCCCTGGCCATGGTTGGAAATGATGCAGCCGGGATTTGAAAACCTAACTGCATGACGCATAATGGTGTCTTTTGTTGGAAAAGGAAAGGGTCAGAGAGAAAATAAAGCTATTTCTGGTAAGGTGAGCAAAATGACCAGCCATTGTGTTTTAAGACATACTTTGCTTAATGGATGACTGAATTCAATTGACTGAATGACTACGTTTTCATGTCTTTATTTATGCTCAATAATTCAGGTAAGGAAATCACAAAAATGTTGAATCAGTTCATGTAGATACAGTGTTTCTACAGTGTACCGATCCTATAGTATTGGAGCAGTGAGCTGCAATCATATGGTGCTTGGGGAGTAGTTAAGGGTTTAGTGTTTTGCTCAAGGACACCTCAACATGCTTTTTGCAGGAACAGGGATCAAGCTTGGAACCTTACGATTGCCAGACGACCGCTCTACCCATTGAGCTATGCCGTACGCTTTTTGAAAGAAAGATTCCTCCATCCATCAGTCAACCACTTATCAAGTGGAAGTAGCGGATTCAGCCAGGAATTCCAAGCTTTCCTTTCCCTTGCAACATCAACTAGCTCTGACTGGGGGATCTCAGGGCATTCCCAGGCCAGTGTGGAGATATAATACCTCCACCTGGAACTCGTTCAACCCCGTGGTCTCCTCCCAGCTGGACGTGCTTGGAAAACTTCATTTAGGAGATGACAAGGTGGCATTATTATTAGATGCCTGAACCACCTCATCTGGCTCCTTTCTTCTTGAAGGTACAGCAGCTCTACTCTGAGTCCCTCCGGGATGTCTGAACTTCTCAGCCTATCTCTAAGAGAGACAACAGAAATTCTCCAAAGAAAACACATTTCAGCTGCTTGTATCTGCAATCTTGTTCTTACTGTCATGAACCAGCTATCATGGCCATAGGAGAGAGTAGGAATAAACATTGGCCGTTATATTGAAAGCTTTGCCTTCTAGCTAAGCTTTTTTAGTAATGATGGTTTGGTAAAGTGAGCCCAATACTGCTCTAGCAGCTCCAATTCTCTGGTCCAACTCATGCTCTATTATCCCCTCACTTGATAACAAGATCCTGGTATACTTGAATTCCCTCACGTGGGGTAAAGACTCATCTCCTACTTAGATTGGACAATCCTCTGGTTTCCGGCTTAGAACCATGGTCTCAGATTTAGAGGTACTGATCCTCACCCCTGCTGCTTCGCACTTGGCTCTGAACCAACCCATTGAGTTTTGGATGTCAGAAACCAATGATGTCATCAGAACCACATAATCTGCAAAAAGCAGTGATGTCATTCTAAGTCCGCCGAAGTGCAACCCCTTTCTTCCATGACAATGCCTGGTGATCCTGTCTATGTAGATCACAAACAAGATAACAAGGAGCAGCCAGAGGCCAACTCCCACTGGTAAAGAGTCTGACTTCCTACCTAGAACCCAAACATAGCTCTCGCTTTGGGTATACAGAGATTGGATGACCCTGATTAGTGACCTCCATATCTCATACTCCCACAGCACCTCCTGCAATTTTTCCCAAGGGACCCAATCATAAGCCTTCTCCAGATCTACAAAACACATGTAGACTGGATGGGCATACTCCCAGGCCCCCTCCAGGAACATTGCGAGCGTAAACAGCTGGTCTGTTGCTCCACGGCCAGGATGGAATCCACATTGTTCCTCTTCAATCTGTGGTTCGACTATTGGCCGGAACCTCCTTTCCAGCCCCGTAGACTTTTCTAGGGGGGCTGAGTAAAAAGATGCCTCTGTAATTAGCACATACCCTATACCCCCCATCCCTTTTTTTGGTCCCCCTTTTTGAATACTGGGACCACCAATCTTTCTTCCACTCTCTAGGCATGGTCGCAGAATTCCGCACGATGTTGAGGTATCTCATCCATGACAGCCCCTCAACACCCAAAGCTTTCTGTGTTTCCGGGTGGATCTCATCAACCCCTGGGGTTTTGCCATGGTTGAGTTTTTGACTACTTCAGTGACCTCCTCCAGGAAAATTGATGTTGATCCTCCATCATCCTTCAGCTCTGTCTCTATCCTAGAGGGTGGGTTAGTTGGGTTCAGGAATTCCTCAAAGTGCTCCTTCCAACCTTCTATTACCTCCTCAGTTGAGCTCAACAGTGTCCCATTGTTACTATAAACAGCTTGGATGGTTCCCCATTTTCCCCTGGTGCTGGGCGGTTTTTCAGAAGCGCCTTGGTGCTGACCTAAAGTCCTTCTCCATGGCTTCCATGAATGCCTCCCACACGCACTGCTTTGCCTCTTTCGCTGCTGAGGCTGCCTTCTTTCAGGCCTGTATTTACCTTTTGAGAAACAATTCATCACTTGTAAAATAACGAATGTTACCATGGTTATTACATTATCCCCTTTCTTCCGGAAGCACATCCCCACGCTTCAGCCTAGCAACCTGGAGAATCTCAGACCTATACTCGGGTCTGCCTCACACACACAGGATGCTACCAGCTCGCCCATGCTTCAGGGGAGTGCTTCCAATGCCCGAGCAGTTTACCATCCTGCTTCTGACACCAATGTAGTGAATTTAGAGGGGGGGGACACAGCCAGGAACTAAACCCGGGATTCTCGCACCAAAGGTAATCCCGCTAACCAGTCAACTAAAAAGTCTGATTTGTTAGCCGAGGGCTAGCGAACTTGGATCAACGTTACACTACCCCCTTACTTCAGGAGGTGTAGGGGGCTTGTATGAATGTTAAACTATGCCCTTCCTTCAGGGAAGCGTGGGGGAGTGCATCCGATGCCTGTGCAGTATACCGTCGCATTTCTGCTGGCCTAGGGGTTCACAATCTCACTTCTGACAGTGGGACCAGGGTGAGGAGAGCAGCAGGGAACCAAACCCAGGGAGTTTAAGCACACTAAACAGTCAACTAAAGAGTCCGACTCATTAGCGAAGGGCTAGCAAACTGCTACTGACATTATAACATTGGTGGAGGAATTTGCCCTTTCACCATTTGTCTAGCAGGTTTCTCTTAAAGAAAAACCCACCCAGAGGGCGGCATGGCTCAGTGGGTAGAGCGGTCGCATGGCAATCGAAAGGTTGTAGGTTCAATCCCAACACCTGCAGAGAAGCGTGTCGAGGTGTCCTTGAGCAAGACACTGTTCCCCAAAATGCTCCCCTAGCGCCATATATTGGCAGCTCACTACTCCTATACAATAGGGTGGGTTAAAATGCAGAGAAATCCAAATTTGCCCTTATGGGACTGATAAGGGAATCATTTTTTTTATTTTTTATATACTATTCACAGAGGATTGGGAAATGAATGAATGTTTGTCATGAAGGGGTGGAATATTTTTGAGACAGCAGTAGTCATTAAGAGCGGCATTTTTTGTTGAATTAAGAGAAGACACCTTTAATATTAGCTGTGTTGATTAATTAAAAATGTTCTTGATTGGTTTGGTTTTTGTAAGCAGCTGCTAGTTTGTATATTTGACTGATAAACCTGATTTGCGGTGGGGGTTGAATAATTTTGATTGCAACTCTATGTTTATGGAGATTTATGATGACATTGTTTGATGGCCTCTCATTATATATATGGACAAGGTGTTGTTGGGTTGTTTGTGTAAACTGACTTCTCTGTGTAACAATCTAAATGCTAAGTAAAGGGATTTGAAATCAGTTCATGTGCATTATTTAATGCATTGACTGAAATAAAATACTTACCTCCTTCAAGTGTTCTTCACTGCCCCACGACGCAGAGCGTTTGTGTCCACCAATGCGCTTCCTTCTGTGGGACACCTCCGTCCAAGGGCTCGGCGTCTTCAATAAAAAAAGAAGGACAATTAAGAGGAAATAATAGTGATAATAATAATATAGATAATAATAATAATAATAATGATGATGATTCCCTTATCAGTCCCGCAAGGGGAAATTTGGATTTCTCTGCATTTTTGACCCAACCTATTGTATAGGAGCAGTGAGCTGCCAACATCTGGTGCTCGGGGAGCATTTAGGGGTTCAGTGTCTTGCTCAAGGACACCTCGACATGCTGTATGCAGGACCGGGAATCGAACCTGTGACCTTACATTTGCTAGACGACCGCTCTACCCACTGAGCTATGCCGCCCCTAATATGCCCAGACCTTGACATACGCTCTGGTTTGGACATGATCAATGTTATTGGGTTCATCTGTGATTGGTGGTGTTTTGTCAAGCCAGTGCATATGCGTACACATATAGCAGATCTAAAATCTATGCAGTGTAAAAGTACAAGTTAATTTACAAATCACAATATCTATGTGTGTGTCTATGAGAATGCCTGTCAGTTTGGACAGGGAGCCTATTGATTTGTCCAACTGTGACAGGGAAGACACTTCTTGTGGCATGAGGATTTGTTCCTGATGGATATCGGCCTCTTTGCAGATGGAAGGGTCTCATAATGGTGGTCTCCAGAGTGGCAGGGGTCGGCCACAGTCTTCTTTGCCCTCCTCAAAATCCTGGTGGTATGCACGTCATTGGAGGCGGTGGCGGCTGATCATCCCCCCACAGAGCAAACGATGCCCGGCTGCCTGTCCTGGACCTTGGTGGTGCCAGGACTGTGCCGTGTTGGAGGAGGTTAGGATGGACTTGATGGTGGAAGTGTTGAACTTCACCATCATTGTCTGTGGCAAGTTGAATTTCTTCTGCTGCCCCAGGAAGTAGATCTTCTGATGTGGTTTACTGAGGAGGGAGCCGATATTTAGCTTCCACTCGAGGTCCTGAGTAATGGTGGCACCCAGGAAATGGAATGTCTCCAAGGTGCTAGCTTGGGATCAGGCCTGGGCCATAAAACAATAGCGCTATGTACTGGCAATAAACACTTGTTAAATAGTAATGAGAGAATTGTTCAATAGAATGTTTGATAGTTTGACTTGAATACATTACATGTAAGCTGTGGTAACTCAGTGGTAGAGTGTGCTCTTTGGTAACTGATGAGGCTGAGGCAGTGGGTTCAAACCCACTGCAGGGCGTCAAGAGGGACATCCAACCTTATTCCTCCAAGCTCCGTCTAAGTCCATGTCCATCCCCACATCATGGGGAATAATTAGGACATGAAATAGACCTTTTATTGTTAGGATGCATCATCACCATTTTGCATCACAACCCTTTCCTGATGCACTATGGTGGGATCTAACCCACAATGCCGGACTGGAAGGTTCGTGTAGTTCAGTTTTACGGCTCAGTGTTCCTCTTGCATTTTTTGGTTGAAACTGAAAAAGTGGTGGGTAAATAGCTTATGAAAAATATTTGTGAATTCAATTGGAATTAAGCAGCTTTCCACCCATGTTAAAATTAACCTATGTATTTAGTTTATTTGGCCCTGGAAAAAAATCGGTCGACTCCCAACCCTGACCATAAGCCTAAACCTAACACCGTAATGTGGTGTGGTTTGCAATGAACTGTATGAACTGCACACAATTCAAAATAGATTTTTGGCTGTGCACAACAAAATGGTCTCAAGTGGTGTCATCTGCAGCCCGCTCACCCCGAATCTGAATCGGCCTCCTTGCTGATCACTTGGTTTCTGGGAGAAATTTGTGTAACTCCTAGTTCTATTGCCCAATATCATAGCACAGCAAAGAAGAGGTGCTTGGGTTTATGTGCGGATCATCCACATGTTGACTTGATCCTTTTAATTAATCAAATTTGGTTTGAGCGATACATTGAGATGGGGATTTAAATAGGGTTTTGCAGGTCCTACCAGAGGCATTAACCTTGCATTGAGGTTGAGGCCATCCTAGTGAATGGTTAAGATTAACAAAGACCTTTATCTCAGAGGAACCTGCCAGTCAAATATTGAGTAGTTTTTAGTTTAAATTTGGATGTATCGGCTTCTCTGATAACCATGCATCAAGACATCAGCTTCTCTGATGTTGGCAGGAAGCCTTGACCACAGAACGGCTCTAGAGTTGACTAGATTCACTGCAGTCAAGGCCGTGGTATATTTTCAGATGGGAAGCTTCATCAAACTTCATATGATCTTGATTGATGAGGTGAAGTCAACGAGGGCGTGATAGTCTCAAACTTTGGAGTTTTAGTCATGGACCTAGCAGTGGAATTCTGCACCATCTGAAAGTTCTTGGTTCTTCTGGGCCAGACAATAGAAAAATAAAGCAATTTTGTCCGGACAAGTCAAACACATGGATGAAGATCTCCCGGTCAGGTGATGTGTAACTCACAGGGCTGACCAGAGCTGAGGAAGACATTTGGATGAATGTCAAACCGTCCTCCTATTTCATGGATCTATGTCCACATGATCCGATTCTAATCGTTAAGTTGGTGGTTTTTTTTGTCATTGGTATTTGTATTGATGTCGGCACTGAAAACAGAAGGATGAAGTCCACCTGAAAAATTAGAATGATCCCCACAAATGACACGGTCCAAAGGCACTTCGTCATTTCCAATGTTACGAGATAAACGCCAACCGGTAGGGATTTCATTCAGTATGTGCTGTAGGCTCAGTCCAGGATGTTGTAATGGTGTCATATGATAAAAACACCACATTGGGTGTTACTGGATGGGACATGAGTATAAAACAGGGCATTGAATAATGATGTCCTTGGGCTCTCCTGCTGGTGTGATCTGGCTCCATAGAACATGGTTCTCAAATGATGCCAAAATTTAGAGGCAAGTATGCTTCAGAATACTTTCACACTAAACTGTACAGTCATGAAATGTCACCGGTATCACTGTTTTCTGGGGTCAGAGCCATTTGGCCTTACTATGGATAACCATAGGCATTGGGGGCCCGTGTAGCCTCAGTAGGCCACATGCCTTCAAGACAGGTGTAGCAGGTTCATGTCCCGCTGTGGGCCATCAGAAAAGGGCCATCCAGCCTTATTCCCCCAAGCGTCACCTAAGTCTGTGTCCAACCCACAGCGCGGGGACTAATCGTGACACATAAAACAAGTGTCTGTTAGCATGCATCTTGAGTGAGCGGATCTGAAGTGGACAGCACTAGGGACATCAGTTCCCACCTGACATTAGGATGCCTCCCCACGTGCACCTGGAGCAACCGTTTGTGATCAGATCTCACTGTCCCACTGTCCTCCCCTCTGGTGGGTGTTATCCAGCACTGTGCACCAAAACCACCAGTCACAAGAATCGGTTCTGTCTGGAGGCTGTCACCCTGATGAACTCTTGAAGTGTCATAATCGGGCGGCATAGCTCAGTGGGTATATCGGTCGTCTGGCAATCGGAAGTTTGCAGGTTCTATCCCCGGTCCTGCATACAGCATGTCGAGGTGTCCTTGAGCAAGACACTTAACCTCTAACTGCTCCCCGAGCGCCATATGTTGGCAGCTCACTGCTCCTATACAATAGGATGGGTCAAAAATGCAGAGAACTCCACATTTCCCCTTGTGGGACGGATAAGGGAATCTTTTCTTTCTTTCTTTCTTATGGGGGTGGACACGGTCTTATATGAAGCTTG
>OMLC01056683.1:12094-26630 GCA_900302585.1 Regalecus glesne
CCCACTGTCCTCCCCTCTGGTGGGTGTTATCCAGCACTGTGCACCAAAACCACCAGTCAAAGGAAATCGGTTCTGTCTGCAGGCTGTCACCCTGATGAACTCTTGAAGTGTCATAATCGGGCGGCATAGCTCAGTGGGTAGAGCGGTTGTCTGGCAATCGGAAGGTTGCAGGTTCGATCCCCGGTCCTGCATACAGCATGTGGAGGTGTCCTTGAGCAAGACACTTAACCCCTAAATGCTCCCCGAGCGCCATATGTTGGCAGCTCACTGCTCCTATACAATAGGTTGGGTCAAAAATGCAGAGAACAAATTTCCCCTTGCGGGACTGATAAGGGAATCATTATTATTATCATTATTAAACTCTCAGAAACAATCCCTGTGCAATATACTGGTAACACTGAACATCCACTATACTTGCATATAATAAATAATGTAGGCTTAAGACCGTTTTGATTTATCATTGTTGTCAAAACTGAGTCTAACCATGCTGTATACTGTATATTCTATACATGCTCAGTTAATGTCCACCCTCCTCACCTATGTAAAATAAGCTGTTAACATATCTATTTCAGCATCTGCACCCTGCACTGTTGCACTACGGGCTTCCTGGTCCAGCATCATCACTGTTTTTTTCTATATGATATAGTTTCTTATAGACATCTGTATTTTTACATCATAGTTAAACCTAGTGCATGGAGAGAAATGGAGGAACTGGAGTCCAATCATGTCAGCTTCCGCTGCATGTAGTGAGAGGAGGCGGGCGGGTGGGCGGTACACTAGCCCGTGTGAATGAAGGAATGAAAATTTGAATAATGCCTTTGTAAATCGCCTAAAGTTGTCCACCTTCATCTTGAACCCTCCCCGTGGCAAGTGGCACAATTGCATAAATGTAAATGTGCACAAATGAGAACCGTTGAAGCAACAGGTGCTTTACAAAATGAGACCTCCTTGCTCTCACCAGCCTCCTGTTAATGCACCATCACATAGAGGCCACGGTAGCTCCGATGTAGAGCTCTTCTGGAACTGACGAGACAGATGTTGCTGGTTCGAGCCCATGCAGAGCATCAGGAAAGGCATCCAGCCTTAATACCCCAAGCTCCAAATAAGTCCGTTCCCACAACGTGGGTAGTGGTGGTGAATTGTAACGCGTAAGATGGGCCGCTCTCATTCTGATGCTTCCGTAGTCTTCAGACACCTAAGCTGACACACTAGAATCAAGAAATAATCCGAGTAAATTGAATAGCTTCAGGTTATTACAATGGCTGGGACACAGCAGATGTATGTTGTGCCAGATAGACAAATAATCTGATGAGAGACTCCATTTTTCATCCATCTCTTATTTTGTGCTCAAAGTACACAGCAAAAGTTGAAGCTCAGCTTGTTGGGGGGGGTAAAATGTAAATGTCTGAACATCGGAGTTTCTAATTCTCAACCTGTGCCCTGTCAAGCTCGACCCGTTATGTCGGTTCAGGCTCGTATTGTTAAATTGATCCAGTGGATTTGAGAGGGTTGGCTTCGTGCTGCAGTGGATTAAATGAACTAGAACCTGAAATTTAACTTGATTGTGCAAGTGGATGTGGGGTCTTCCACAGTTGTGGGTCTGATGGCGTGTCAGAAGATACAGGTGAGGCTAAAAACATCCACAGCGGAGACGGTTGACTAGGCAGCCCTTCGATGTGGCCTGGAACACAGACTTTAACACTGATAATGTGATGAGGACCAATGTGCTCCAGGCCACTTCCAAATGTGATCTGAGCGACCAGAGCTCGAGACGTGTTTAGTCCAGTCATGGCTGTACAGAGAGCTGTGAGCTTGTGCTCACGTCACCTGAGACGCATGCTATTGCCAGGTAAAACATCCTCCCTGATAAACTGGACCTCAGCCAAGAAAGGCCCAAGCCAAAGGTGTTGACAGAGCTCTCAAGGTAATCTAAGGTGATGGCATTGTCGTTGGAGTCAAGGACTCAGATAGCAAACATCATGTGAAAGTAACACCGAGATCCACGTCAAGCAAACTGTTCCCTGCCACTCGATGTTAGTGTGGATTTGTAGAGTGAGAAGATCTAAATACAGGTCCTAGAGTTTCAGGCAACTGTTGGGTCTTGGAATACAGTGGGGTTTGTTCAGGTGGCTCTATAGTTGCTGAGCACCCCTTGACAAGTTAATGTTTAACTATCTTTTAACCATCTATCCCAGCAGTGAGTTTTAAAGGCAGCAGAGGAATGCTGACACCAGTGGTGGCCTAATATTTAGAAGGGTTGCTGTCCATCCAGTGGTTCATTTTGGGCTTATCTTCCACGCGTCACCACATCAGGTGGCCTTTGAACGAGTGCAATACAAGTATGCTCTGGAGGTTTAGTGAAAACATGTCTGACTTTGGTAGTGGGGCTGATGCTGTGTTTTCTCATTTAAATTGTCATCACCTGATGTGCCACACCAAATTATAGCTTCATACTAATTCACATCTGCATTCCCCACGTGTCTTTAGGATGTTGGAAGGAAACCTGAATACTTAGAGCAAACCCACATGGGGAGAACATGTGAGCTCCACACAAAGGACCTGGGATGGGATTTGAACCAGGACCTTTTTGCTCTGTGGCAACTGTGCTAACTGCTGTATCACCATGCTGCTCATTTCAGACCTTCAGACCCTTATTATGACTCCTCTGCACAGGGAGAAATCAGATCTTGGGTGTTCATTTCATAGGTGTTGATGGAGCATTTTAGTTTGTCTGATGGCCTTTCATCTCTGTGCATCAGCTGGAACAAAAATGTTAGTGGAAAATCTGGTGTGGCTGCTTCTATGTCCTATCTGACTGGATGTCTTCATACATTGAATAATAACCTTTGCTCTTATGACTAACAACCTTCACACATCTCTCAATGTTTGTCACATTAAAAGGCACATAAATATCTGATTTAAGTGTTAGCTCTTCTGTTTAGAAAGCCCTTTATTTACTGTAAAGGACCGTATTAAGGGGGAAATTTACCTTTTTTTGGCTTCCGTTTCAAGTATCAGGTCAGCATGTCGACAATATAGTTGGGGTCATCGTTACACTACTGTCTGCATCCCTGATACTGTGCTCCTTAGTGCTGCACCTTCAGGATCAACTTGGTCAATTGTCGATTTTGTCTTGTGAGATGACGTCCTCTGTTGCTTGCAGGGCTAACGATCAACACCCTCACATCTATTTCAGTTTGCATGAGTTTGGCCACCTCTACCGCGTTGTGTGGTTTCTCCTGAACAGACATGAGTGTCAGTACAATCTCTTGAGAGTCTCGAGGCTTATCCCCACACGGAGTTCATGTGCTGAAAGTAATCATATCCTTGTTACTGAAACTGATTCGGAAGTATGTTTTCACCGGTGCATCTGCACCACAAGGCAGCTTTAGCAGCTTTAGCTTTAGCATGTTTGCTAAAGCTAGTACTTTGATTTATTCTCAAAAGTTCAACTTTAATCTTGACATTTCAACTTTATTCTCAACATTTTGCCATTGGGGGCGGCATAACTCAGTGGGTAGAGCGGTCATCTGGTGATTGGAAGGTTGCAGGTTTAAGCAACCGTCCTGCAGGAAGCATATCAAGGTGTCCTTGAGCAAGACACTGACTCCCTAATGGCTCATTGCAAATTTCCCCTTGTGGGACTGATACGGGAACAATTTGTTTATTTATTTATTTTTATTCTTCTCCACAGTTTGATTATTATTCACAACATATCCATTCAAAATGCAAATAATTAAAGATATTCTGTTTTTATTTATTATTTTTTGCCTTAATCTGGCCTTAATATGTCAACATATGTTTTATGCACTGATGTATAAATCGTACATTTTTGACCAATGCAAAGAATGTTTTCCTTTTTCCTCCTGCAAATTGGGTTATAAAATCTGTGACAGTTTTGATCCCAATATGAGCTGACAAAATTAAGCTCTTATAATGTTATCAGACAACATTCAGGGACTACCAATGTGTTTTATTTCCAAAAGCTTGCTTTACATCCCATTAGTTGAAAGATGCAGGTGACTCGTCACAGGACAGCACTACAACAGTCAACAAAAAACTACATTTTGAGATGTTCAGATGACACTACTATCCTCAGCCTACCGCACAAAGACGCAAGTGCTTCACCCCATGTCACTGGTTTATAGTTTTGTGCAATAGTGTGATGCCAACCATTTCATTATAAATGTGAGAAAAGGTGAAGACATGGTACTGGAACCCCCAGGTCAGTGGGGGGTCGTGGTTCATGGATCATACATGACGGACCAACCAATTTGGTCTGTTCTCATCAGTACCTTGGTGTTTATTTGGACAGCACTTTTGCTGGGAGACTGCTGTTGAAAAAGCTTTTTTTTGCAGCATCGATTATGTTTTTACATAGACTTGAGGTGTCTTTGGGTCAATCGGATGATATTTTTTATTCAACCAGGCCCGGCATAGAGTGCGAGCTTCAGGAACTGATAAGCCAGAGGCTGCGGGTTTGAACCCACAGCCGGGCATCAAGAAAGGCATCCATCCTTACTCCCCATGTCTGTCCTGAGATGGAATGATGACCTGTCCAGGCTGTTTCCTCACCTTTTGGCCAAGAAGTGATGGAATAGGTTCCAGCATGGTCCCATGACCCTACTTTGGATAAGTGGTTGACAAAATTTGTGTTGTATACTCATATTTTCATGCTACTTGCTTAAAGAACATAAAGACCACAATGAAACGGAAAGCTTGCAATCCAAGTGTATCCATCCATTGTCAACTGCTTATCCAGAGTCAGGTCATGGACCGTACAATGTAGTGTGCAAGTGTAATGGAAGGAATTTACAATCGTAATCTTGCAATGACAGAGAAAAAGAAGGAACCCAGTAAAACATGTCAATTAAACCCCCCCCCTGTCAAGTAGTTGCCCACCCCTCACCACAACTGCCCACTGAGAAACACTTTAGGGGAGTTGCTATAATGTGAAATAAATTGGGGCCACCTTCCCATCATTGACAAATCTGAGGATTCACAGTAGATGCCATCGCAAAGTTTGCCCCAGTTGAATTTTAATATGTATACACATATCTGATCCTAAAATCACACATGGGCCAGCCCCAGAACATGTCGGGCCTGGCCTGCGGTTCCGCTCTTGTGTGGTGTCGTCACTGGAGTGAGTTGAAATCATACAGATGGCTAATTTGCAGTAATCCTCGGTCCAATGAACAGCAAGGGAAGCTTAGTGTGGTACGTGTGGCACGCCTGCAGAAAGAGGCAAAGGGACATTCTTCCTGTTGTGATGTATTAGCTGTTCTGAGACTGTTGGATTATGGCTCCCCTTTCTGTCGCTTGTAGTGCCGTTTCAGCATTGTGGGGGCCTTGTTTGGAAAGAGTTACATATGCTTGAGCTGCACTTTCTTTGCTCTGTGCCCCTTCCCCCCCATGTCCCACTGTCTAATGCACTAGCAGGATTAACTGTGCAACTAGTGGCTTCATCCCACCTTTTCCCCACTGATGGTGACTTGTGTTTTAAAACGGCCTTTTTCGGTTTGAGCTTTACACACAGAGTTTTATGCATGAGAATATATTTCTGCTTACTGATGTGTTCCAAGCATGTGTTGTGCTATCTACTAAAGGCTCTATTGACCACATATCCACGGAGAACCCAAATCCTTAACTTGACCAGAACCTGGAAGAACACCTCCATTTTGCTGTCGATAAAGCAGCGAGTAGTGGAACTTGTAATGCGGTTTAGTTGAGATTAAGTTGATTTTAGCTGGTGGGAAAGCAGGTTAGCCTTACCAAGCAATATAGGACAAACCCTGGGCTGGAGCAGAGTCCGCTAAGGTCTGGCTGACTTTGTGGTGTGCATGCCATGGTTTCACCCCTTCGAGGCTTTTGACTCATAAATGCAGGTTTGTGTTTAACGTGACAATAGAGTGACTGATGATCAACCCTTACATCACGTTTTAATCGAGTTAAATGTTACAGTGCTCATGGCTAGCATGGCCTTGCTAATGCTGCTACTTCAGGTTGTTGATCATAGCTGCTAGTGATGGGTTTCTGCTCCAGAATTGAAAGGGCAGGACTAAGGAGCTTTGTTTGACTAGCAGGGGTGATCCCTGCTCAGATCTAGTGGATTCAGAGGTCGCAACTGCTTCACACTACAGGTCTCTGATTAGTCTTCTATGTACATTCTCTTAGCAAAGGCATGTCCTGTTCAGATCTTAAGATGACACCAATTGGGTGTTTTATTGATAGTCATTCATTCCATTATGGGGGCGGCATAGCTCAGTGGGTAGAGCGGTCGTCTTGTGATTTATCTCAGATTGTTGTACACTGTAAGTGAAGCCAGGCAGGTTGCTCTGTTTGAATCAGAAGCGGATTGTGGGCAGCCGTTTCGCTCAGACTGCATGACTCATGACTTTTCCTGGTTGTCCTTTTACTTTTGCATGAATCAATATGGTGTTCTCGGTCAGCTGTTGGTCAACTCCACCTACAGCATTTGAACCAATTGTTCCAGTGGCACTATCCACCAAATGGGCTCTGAATGTGACGTAGAGGGCTTTTTCACCAGCAGCCCAACAGTCGGTGCTTTCCTCCGTCATTTCTGGGGAGAAGCTCCATCTCCAGGGTCTTGTTTCATAGGGATTTCCAAATTCCCTGTTTCATGTGCTGTGTTGTTCAGTATCATGTATCAGTGAAAGCAAAAGAACAATAAATTCCATAGAGTTTATGGAGTTCACAAAAAGAGGCGAATCTGTTCAACTGGATCAGAAGTTTATTCAGAAGCGTTTCGTCACTCCAACAGGTGACTTCTTCAGTCACCTGAAGAAGACTTCTTCAGACTGAAGAAGTCACCTGGTGAGTGACAAAACGTTTCTGAATAAATCACAAGTTTATTGAGATGAACTCTCAATAAACTTGTGATCCAGTTGAACAGATTCACCTCTTTTTGTGATTTCCCTACCTGGATTATTGAGCACGCATCATGAGAGTTTATGGAGTTGTTTGTCATACTACATTCCCTTTATTTTTATGTTTGTATTTTCTCCTGCAGTACATCTTCGGGGAGTTCAGCCCTGATGAGATTAATCAGTTCTTTGTGACTCCACGCTCTTATGTTGAGGTAAGGACTTGCACTTGGAATCCGTTGGTTTAGACGAACTCAGAAGCTGCCCAAAAAGATTATCGCCTTTTCAATTTTCATCCCTCTGGCAAAAGTTGTTTACTAAGAAACTGTGAATTAAATAATTCTATAAAAAGTCGGGGAAAAACAACCTAACCCCTATAAACAAGGTTAAATTATGAGAAAATGTTAACTACTATGAGCATCACAGGAACCACTGTCTCAAGTCAGAAGGTGCCGTTTCAAAAGTGTTTGAAATATGTTTTCTTTTGCCCAGTGATATGGGAGGTAACTTCAAAATATGTGTGCACCGTCATTAGACAGTCAAAACTGCTTTTCAGAGCTGAAATTTTTTGACCTGCCCAGAAGTGTCATAGAACTTTTTTGCATACTCAAGACTAACATTTGTTATTCTTGCAGCTTCCTCCATTCAATGACAAAGTCTCCTGCGTCAGTCAGTCTTCAGGTAAGTCCATTGCACATATAGAGTGTTTAGTCTTATTTATTTCCCTCATGATAAAACGATCAATGCTAAACCTTCCTACCCCATTTGGGATGGAGATTTAAATTCAAGATTATCACAGATTTTTCTTAAAAGCAGAACTTGAGGCCTGAAGTAGAGGTAAGTCCAGGTCCAGCAGGCCTTTATTGGCAGAGAGATCTGGTCTCTATTTTCGAGATATGAGTGGGAAATCCAAATACATTTGGGTTTTTGTTTAGTCATATGTAAGGCTATATTGAGGTTTATTATGCTTAAAACCCAGCCACCAAAGTTAGGTAATATTGCCACCTCTCCATTGCACATGACACAATCCTTACCTTGATTTGTATTGATTATTCAGGAAGTTACTGCACTCCTGCTGTACCTTACATTATGGAGTCAATGAGACGGCAGGTTTGTGGTGAGTTTGGGGTCTGAGGCTCTGTGGCTTGACTCGCTGGCGAACTTTTTGCTCAAGAACTCAAACCAGGCTTATAAACTGGTGGCTTTCTAAACTTTGCCCCTGTGATCTTTCCCTTGCCTGTTTGACATCTGTAGAGCTTTGCATGCTCTGATATTCTCTTTTTGCATTTAATGCATTCACACCACAGCAAGGTTCAGCTCCAAAACATGATCAGATTTATGAATGAAGTGAGCAGTCTGTCGTAAAAAGAGAGAGACAATAATTTGTTCAAGAAAGCTACTTATTTATTTTCAAATTTGTTTGCTAACATCCATATACCTTTTAATCAGCTTAGTTTGGACATAGTTCATATTTTATTTCAGACTGCATTTTAAAATCTCCAGTGATAGATCACTAACAGGACCTTCTAACTCCTAATACAAGAAGTAATCAATGCATCTTTATACCCTCTTTGGCCTTGTTCACACTATCCACTTTTTTGTGAAGGATTTGTTTTCTACCTTGATGTCATTTTGTGCCACAAGAATTAATAATTAAGGTAGCAGAACTTCTATGCACCCAGAACTGGCCCATGCTGATGGGCATCGTGGTTACAAATCCCATACCTCGGCACCTTCATCCATCCGTCCATAACTGCACAGCTCAAGAGGTGGGGCAGTCCCCTAGTAATCAGAAGATTGGTGGTTTCATCCCTGGCCCCTCTAAAAATGTGTCCTTTAGAAAGACACTGAACTCCTAACTGCTCAAGCCCTGCAATGGAATGGCGACCTCTCCAGGGTGTTTGCCTGCCTTCCGTCCTGTGAGCATTGGGATAAGCATGTCTGTGACCCCACTTCGGATAAGCAGTTGTTGATAGATGGATGATAGTAGCTGCCTTTGAATGCCAAACCTTTCCATTTGGGATTGCTTTAGGAATGTTTATTACCCGAGTGGTTGTTTTGAACATGTGGACTTTTCTAAACTTCAGAATGCACTGCAGTTTTTTAAAGCCTCCCATCTACTTTATGGCCTCTCCTTTTTTATTTAAATGGATGTTTAAAAAAAAGAAAAAGAAGTGAAATAGTGTGAACATGACCCTAGCCTTGTTTTGCACTACCTCAGGGTTTGTGGTTGAGGGTGACGTGGGTGATCTGTTCATCTGTGTCAGATTGAAAGGCTCTTGGATGATTTTTAATTTATTTTGTGATTTGCACTTACTAATGTCTTCCCTTTTTTCACTTTTTCACCGGGCAACTCTTAAAGCAAAGTCTTTTTCTGATTGGAGACTATGCAATATAAAGTACAACAAGTGATGGATTACATGTTTGTTTGGTGATCAGTATGCTTCCCACTTGTGTCTTCTTGGTGTCTTTTGTTAAATGCATAACATAAAAGTTGTTTCGTCAGAAATGTGATGTTTATGCTGTTAGGTATTTATCAAATTATTTACTGGGGAGTTTCTCCTAATTACATATCTTCTTAAGAAATGACCAACTTCTAGTGGTGATTGCACCACTAGGTTTCATAGCATTAGCATCTGATGAAAAAAATTGTATTGAAAATGTGCGTTCTCCTGCTAAGTCATTGATTAGGATAATAACGACTATTGGCTGCTAGGCTGATGCTTTTTAAGAACAACAATCATTATCATACAAATTGAGTTTAACTCCACATGATTACATTTCTGTTTCTACCTGATGCAAAATGGTAAGTAATAAGTGTAATGAATCCAAAATGGTTCCTCCTATTCCTGGTCTTTACATAAAACCAGAAGAAATGTAGCTTTGTCTAAATGTAAGCATAGCAAATGTAATGAGACAAATATTAAGTGAATGACCCTCGCTCCCCCAAGATAGACCTGGCATTGTCAACTGGTCCTGTGGCTGTTTGAATGTTACTTGAGAAACTCTAGTATCATAGTGTATAATATGTAAAGAGATCTTGTGTGTGTGTGTGTGTGTGTGTGTGTGTGTGTGTGTGTGTGTGTGTGTGTGTGTGTGTGTGTGTGTGTGTATTTTCTTTGAACTGACTGAAGTGATGTTATTTGCAGCAGAAGACTACCAGCACATAGAGTTTGGTGTGGACGAGGTGATGGACTCTGAGCCCATTGGAATGAAAGACTCCCTCTACAAGGTGTCCAGCACCCTCAACCCACAAGCTCCTGAATTCATCTTGGGCTGCCAGTCGGCCCAAAAAACCCAGCAGACGGCTCCTCTGGCACCTGATGTTCCTGATGGAGCCCACTTCAATTCCCTGGATTGCCCTGACTCTGAGACTTTGGCCATTGACAATCACCAGGCCTGCCAGGACATGGACGGGGTTCCTGGCAGTGCAGGACAGCGGGAGAGAAAGAAAAAGAAAAAGCGACCGCCAGGATACTACAATTACCTGGAAGGGTCAGCTGGTGGCAGCAGTGGACCCGTTGTAGATGGGATGCCTGTGGCAGGGCTAGTGAATGGACATGCGGTTGTTGCTCCACATGATGCCACTGAGGATGTAGTTGGCAAGGGATTGTTGATGTCTGAACTTTCCATCCCTGGTCCTGTCTCCATGGCAACGCCAGCTGTTACAGTTGTGGATGCCAGTTTTACTTCCACGTCAGCTATCAATCAGAGGACTTGCATTAGCCCTGATGACTCCTCTTTGGACCTTGTGAGCGTAGCTGCCTCTATTTCAGACGGCAACAATGCAACTTCCTCTTCCTCATCCTCCTCTCAAAGCAGCGGGATAACAGAGGGGCCCAGGACTGTAGATCAGCAGCCAGAGCATTTGGCTCGACAGAGCCCTGAACTTCTGGGTAGTGGTGAACACAGCCCCTGCTCCAAATCCCCTCTTCCTCCCCCAGCTGCTGTGGCCAGCCCCCCTGCCACCACTGCTACTACTGAACAGGAGTCAGAGGAGGAGGATGAAGAGGAGGATGAGGAGGAGGGGGACAGTGAGGTGGCCAATGGGCTAGCAGAACCTGATGCTGCTGTAAGTGCAGATGGACACAAAGAGGACTGTGAAGCCGGGGATCAGGCTCAGGAGCTCCCTGTTGACTCTGCAGCCCAGTCAGGGGTCGTAGAGCAGGCTAACACATCTGCACTTCCAGCTGCACCTGCTGCCAACCTACCCAAATCCTGGGCAAGTCTTTTCCATAACTCCAAGCCTCTGCCCGGGGGCCCACAGGCCTTTGTGGAGGTAAAAAATGTTGTAGAAGTTGTGCCCCCCTCTCCCGCTCTGCCAGAGCAGTCTGAGAAAGCTGGGGAGGTAAAAGAAAGCCCTGTCCATGTATCAGAGGATCCTATGGCCCCTAAACTGGCAGGTAGTGTATGAAGTCAACCACAATACCTCCTCCATAACAGCTCTTTCTGCCTAGGGTGCATTATTTTGCTTTATTTTTATTATTCAAGGTGTGTTTTTTGGCCAAGCTACCAGAGCTTTGTACCTATGCCTTTGTATGTGTCTCGCTGTCCACTTGGTGGCACTGTTGAGGTGGTTGTGCTTCCCCTACAAGAGATGGAAGGGGAGACTTTAAAACTAACTTTTTATTTTTGAGGGAAATAATTTTCAAAGCACCAAAAAAAATTGAGCATTATAAGAGATATTTCTTCACCCAATGACACATTTTTAGATGGATTTGAACCATTATTTTTGGTATGTAAAAATGACTGCACTATTGGCTGGGCCCATAGAACCTCATATATTTAGCAATAATGTAGGGGTGAACCAACCGTCGCTAGGTGGCAGTAGTGTACATAGAATAGCTGTAAGATACTGAGGTCTTTGACACGTTTGAATGAGCTGTGGTCTCAGGGACATTATACTTTTGCCTTTGTAATTCAAACAGGAAATACTGGCCTCATGCTTTGTAGACTGAGAGGTGTTTCTATAGTCGGTATGTAGAATGCCTTTCTGGTCTGTACAACCATGCATTTTACACGAGTTGAAATGCTATTAGGGTAAGACTGACCTTAATCTTGATCAGGAGATTGATGGGGTGGCCTCTCTTAAAGCATTTTAGAAGGGTAAGTTCTAGTCATTTAAATGATGAAGTCGCATAAATGCACAGATCCATCGTGAATGAAGCAAAATCATTTACGGTGTTGGAGTACCCTTTGTTGGGGCAGCATAGCTCAGTGGGTAGAGCGGTCGTCTGGCAATCAGAAGGTTATAGGATCGACCCCCGGTCCTGCACACAGCATGTCGAGGTGTCCTTGAGCAAGACACTGAACCCCTAACTGCTCACTTGATGTACGTCGCTCTGGTTAAGAGCGTCTGCTAACTGCCTATAATGTAATGTAAATGTTTTTTCCTGTTAGAACAGTTTCCTCAAAAATAAGCACATGGGGCTGAGAAACATGCTTTGGTCAGAAAGTGGTGTCTTGGTAATTTTACACAGATATCTAATTTGCAGAATGCATTATAATCAGAGTCTCTAACCTTGAGCATAGATATGTAAATTCAGCCATCTCAGTTTTGTTGTGTTTTTATCATTTTCCACCGTTATTTGATGGGATAGTCAAGAAAGACCGAGACGAGGAAAGGTAGGGGTAAGAGGAAGGGGATGCCATGCAGCAAAGGGCCCGGTCAGATCTGAACCCGGGCCACTGTGGTAAAGACATGGCCTTGTGTTTTACATGCTCTACCAGAGTGTTTAATCATTTTCAGAAGAAGTCCTGGACGCAAGATCAGTTAGGAATCATATGACCACCAGCTGAGTATTAGGATGTTTGACTGGCCAGTGATTCCTCCTGTTTTCTTAAAAACTTAGGTGTGCAACCAGCCAAAGTTTACTGCTAACGTAGTTAGCAAAACGAGGAAATGATAGCTGTCAAAGATGGTTCGTGGTTAGTGTTGTCCCATGTTGTATGATGAGTATTAAGACAAAATGATCTTGTCACATCCCATGTCTGCAATATGGGCAGTCTTGTGTGGGAACCTTTGCACAGGTTACAGGTTTGAGATCTCACGTGTTACTAAATCACTTTAAATAATGGCCTTTCTTGGTCAAGTTGTCATGCCTTTGGCCTTCGAGAGCAGCAGTGGTATTATTCAGAGAAAGCCCAGCACAATAGTTCCTTTTTTTATTGTCGCTATGGTTAACTGTTTACTGTGCATTAGTGAACACTTTTTGACTGCTTCTTCTGAAGCTGGATTTCTGAAGTTTTTACTTTGGTCTTGACATAAGAAGACCAAAGAGGAAGTTTATGGTGAGGGATGACATGCAGGTGGCTGGTGTGACAGAAGAAAGAAAGGGATGGAGATGGATGATCCACTGTAGTGACCCCTATCGGGAGGAGCCAAAAATAGTAGCAGCAGTAGCAAAAGTTGTGGTGGTAGTGGCAGTAGTAGTAGTGTGGCCTTAAAACAGGGAACGTCCCACAGGTGTACAACTCTGGAATATGAAGCAAAAAGATGGTGCTGGTGTCCCTATGTGGTTTTCTTTGTGGTCATGGTTTCCAGGAAACTCAAACTTATCATTAGGCTTTTGGAGCATACTCGAGTCAGACAGTGATCCAGCAAGGATCAACACAGTAATAATTATGTAGAAACATGTGCAGAAATGTGGAAATAACCCCTTCCTGCACACCTGAGCTTTACTTCTGGGATGGCTTCAGTCCTTTACCACTATTAGATATTCACCACAAATCAGTGATCAGCTGGTGATTGTGCTTTTTTGGGGATACTGTTCATATTTTCCAAAGCAACAAGTGGAAAACTATTGTATGGCATTCGTCCACCAATTAGAGGGGCTGTGATAGAGTGCACACTTCAGGAATTAACGATCCAGAATCAGATGGAGCATAGGGGAATTAAGGCTGGATGCCCTGCTTAATCTCCTGCAGTGGGTTTAAACCCGCGATTTTTGGCTCATCAGTTTTCGAAGCATGTGCGCGGCCTGAAAAAGGTCTAATATACGTGTTACCATCAATCCCCACGCTGTGGGGGTGGACACCAACTTGGATGGAGCTTGGGGGGATTAAGGATGCCCTTCCTGGTGGGATGTCTGAGAGGGCATCATAGGACATGATGGGTTTGAACCCAGAACATGTGAACTAGTTGTCACCTTAAATGGACATCTCTCATTGTTCTTCCCATTAGTGTGACATTTTTGCCACCACATTTTGAGATTTCCCTCAAGCATTAAATTTGCTTCATGTCCAACAGTAAGTAACTCGGTTTAGAAAAGTTACCTTTTCAGTTCACCAAGCCGGAAAATGTGAAGTGATTTTGATGTTTGCAGTTATTGCTGTAGATGTGAAGGTTAGTGAAAACCTTTCTAACCAGAGCTTCTCCTCGTCCAGCCTATTTAGATTCAGCGAGTTAGAGTTTTGTGGCACCCCGTGCAGTACTGTTCCAGATCTCCTTTGTATTGACTGTGTTGAACTATGCCCACGTTTCCATGGGAGCTGTGTTTTGAATGACATCTTCCCTTCCTAGACGTGGTAGAGCAATTCCTTCCTGACTCAATCAGTCTCATTGTGCCACACGCACATGAGGCAAGGCTGGAAGAAGAGACAGATGTGATTATAACCATGTGTGATTAAGTAACTGCACTGGACTCACCGCT
>OMLC01056685.1:0-15773 GCA_900302585.1 Regalecus glesne
CCTCAGTCAGTATTAGTCTTAGTCACAGCCTAAGAGAAGTTAAAGCGATTGACTGAAACCACAAGCTGGCAAGGCAAAGAGCTTATGCTTCCTGTCAAAGTTTTAAAAAAATCAAAACCTTTTAGAAAAATGGGTTTTATGGTGAGGATTAGGTTTAACATCACTAGGGAGGTTAGAGATTAATATAGGTTTATAGGGCCCCCAGGATGGTTAAGTAGAGCCGCGTTCAGACACAAGGAGATGTATCATTGAAGTCGCTGGTGTTAACAGCTTGTGGTCATATTATTGTGGGGGGAGTTTTCTTCACAAAACTCACAAGTTGAAAATATGGTTTGGGGCAGCCTTCCCCAACCAGAGGTCTGCAGCCCATTGGTTGGCCTCAGAGCGTCTTCTAGTGGGGCATGGAGGCAGTAGTACTAGCAAATGGTTTATAGATCATAATTTTCAAGAAATTTGGTAATTTACAAGGCTACTTATTTTCATATCTAAAAAAGCTCAAGAATTCACATAAAAACATCTAACTGAAATGTAGAATTTCAATGACAAGTTACATTTTAATCTCACCGCACCAATCAAGACACATTATCAAGTAGAGCCAAACTAGGAGCCAAATGGATCAGTTTTTTTAAAAAGAAAAAGCAATGTGGGAGATGACTCAAGGCCAGTAAAAGCTCCAAAGCATTTGGTGAAGAAATATGACCCTGAATTCATTAAATTTGGATTCATAATGGCAGGCAGTGATGCTTAACCAAAAGCACAGTGTGTCGAATGTGGTGAAATCCTGTCAGACAAGATGCTTAAACCATCGACACTAGAGACACTTGCACACAAAGCCCCCGTGATGTTGTGGGAATCCAAAATAATAATTGTTTTGGCTTTCATTTGGTTTCAGGCAAAATTGAGGGCTTCAAAAAAAACTTATTTTTTAGACAAGAGTCAAAGTGGGACAATCTCACATGGTCTCAATCCCAAGTGAAACTTCAGAGGCCTCTCATCATGACAACATGTCCAATGCTACAACCCAGCATTTGACTAAGTTGTGACAAAAGTTTGCAGACTACTCCCCAGAGGACCCACAATAATTAAAACTTCGGATTTTGGACCCTTTTTCTGTGGATCCTGCTTCAAAAGACAAGGCTCTGCCCACTGTGCTAGAAAATGAACCGATGGAAGTTTCAACAGACAGTAGCCTGACTAGTCAGCTCACACAAATTGACCTTGTTTCATTCTGAATACTGGCTACTGGTCAATATCCCTCTGTGTCAAAACACGCAATCAAATTTCTATTGCCTTTCACCACCACCTATTTATAAGAGTCAGTTTGCAACTGTCACAAACACAAAGGGAAGTAACCAACTGAAAGCAGCCATGAATGATACTTTGTGTGTCAGCCTCTCGCCCATCCCACCATGACTTGATCTCATTATTTCCCAAATGCAAACCAAAATGTCTCACTGAACTTAAGCAGAATATAAATTTTGGTCATTGCAGCTGACAGTAGCATATAACAAATGTATAGCATTTTTTGTCTCATTATGTTTTTGTCCCATTGATCTGGTAAGGTGGTCCTTGGAAATTTTTAACAATCAGACATGTGTCTTAAGTTATAAAATGTTGAAAATCCCTGGTTTTAGGTAAAGCATTCAGAATGCAGAGGGAGCATTCTCAAATTGTGCGTGCAGATTATCCATGGTTTTATAGCGTGGGGGAGAGGTGCCATCTTCAGGTCAAATATGTCAACAATGAAGTAATAGTGTTTTACTGGCACATGACCAAGGCCCCTGGAGTTTGTTCACTGTATTTAACCCATCCTATTGTATAAGAGCAGCAAGCACAACCACAGTGCAGAGCTCAATGTGCTCATGATCAATGTGCTATGTTTAAACTCGCAACAAATGAAAATGCATGTCTGAGTTGAGAGCTTATTTTAGCAGCAAAAGATTCTTTCACACTTCACTATACTGAAGCTGCAGCAACATGCTGCAGCTTCACTCCATCGACCATTTCCAGGAACAGGAAATGGTCGATGGACTTGTTCTTGTATATCACTTTTCTAGCCAAACAACTAGACTTGTAAAATATGAAAAACAGTAACACATCAGCATTACTTTAACTGCCACCTGCCTTTTCAAGCTCAACAAAAACAAGGAGCAGATGATAAAGAGGTGCTCATAGGACAAGACGGAGTAAAGCGTAAGTAGGTTTGAAGGATCCTCTAGGTGTGTGAGAGAAAGGCAGCTTTCTAGGAAATAAATTAGGGCTCCTAGGAGTCAAATCGCAGGATCTGAAATAAATCTTTTTTTTAAGTTGTTTTATTTGAAAAAGATTCATCGATCCAAATGTATCATCTCCCACACTACAACAAGCCCGCTCAGTGACTTGATTTATCTGAGGTAAAAGCTTCCCTATCCATAATTGTTTGAAAGGCCTAGAACATTAAAAGATTGTTTGGAAGTAGACAGAGAAGTTGACGTGTGTTATGTTTAGGCCTGAATCTATTAAGAAGGAAAAAGGGAGCCGTAAAGCAGAACGATTGTAGATGGACTGGTTGTAGGGCTGCTGATCTTTTCGCCACACCATACAGTGCTAGTGACACTGAACATTGGCTTGGCGGCTAATGATGTGCTGAATCTAGATTGCTGCTTGACAACTAGCTTTGAGACTGAGGTTTGGCCCAAGGGCTCTGCTCTGCTCGAAGTAGCTCAGTGGCAGAGTGCATGTCAGAAAATAGCAAATCAGGCTCCGTAGTGGGTTTGATCCCACTACAGAGCATTAGGAAGGGCATCTAGTCTTAATCCCCCATGCTCCATCTAGGTCCATGTCCAACCCCACAATCTGGGGACTAAACTGACCCATTTTTCTCTCTCCTAGAGGAAAACTCTTATGGCAGGTGACATCAACTGCCCTTCAGATCCTCAATTGGATGGTTCTACTGAGATTGACTCTTCTCACATACAGAGTAGAAAGAAGCTATTACAATACATAAATAATTTGCACCCATGTGCTACATGGAGGAGTTTAAACCCTGATTTAGCAGAATTTTCCTGTTAGTCCTCCAGTTTTTAAATCATACTCACACATATATTATTTTCTCATTTCCAGCTTTATGCTCTTCTCTGGGATAAACTAAATTTTAAAAATGTACTGTTAAACCACTCTCCCACTTCACTTACATATAGAGTCTAAAGTCTTGAATTGAGATCTTTTCCAACATGAATACAGATCAGACCTCTGCTACTGTCAAATGGGAGGTTCAATCAGAGTTAACATGATCAAGACAAAAAACCAGGGAGACGGTTGGCCTGGCGTATTACCAATTAGATGCAGACAGCGGTTGTTAAAATTCAGACTCAAAGTAGGACAATATCAAGGGACCCTCGGGAGATGAATGAGATTTACCTCTTACTACAAAACACTGTATACATTTGAATCCCCAGAACAGGCGCAAAAACAGAATGCATTCCTGGATGGACTTTGTATTTCTTCCATAGCAGATGATTCTAAAGCACATGCAGATGAAGAATTAGAATCTTCGGAAGTTGCTGGTGGCCTTGTTACTATGAGGGGAGGAAAAGCCGCAGGTCAATGGATTCCCAGTTGATATCCACAAGATTGTCCAAGATAAACTACTTTCACTGCTCTTAGACGGAGGAGGAGGCCTCTCAATTGGGTTTTCTCCAAGTTTCCTTGAGGAGTGTACTGATAACACCTATCATGAAACGCAATAAGTCTCCCACCAATTATACATCCTATTAACCTCCTTCACGTCTTAACACTGATGCTAAGATTATCACTAAGGTCATGGCTAGAGGCTTGGAACTGGTGCTTCTGACTGTGATCGGCCAAACCAGATTTTCTTGGTGAAACATGACCAGGCCTTCCATAATGTTAGAAGGACGTTGACTTAGTACACATGAAGGACGGGGGCCCTGACCCTGCCATTCGGTCATTAGATGCTGAAAAAGCTTTCGATGGGGAGGAGTGGCGTTACATTTTCAATGTGCTATCTCGTAATTGGTTTAGTAACTACTTCTGAAAACAGATGGAGATACTTTACACTGACCCTATGGCTGAAGTCTCCACAAGCTATTCAATATTACCTCCTATCAAACTATCAAGAGGTACCCATCTCTTAGAGAGGGGTTCCCTCTCTAGGCAGCAATGCTCCGTTTTAGCCATCAAACCTTTTATAATAGCGGTGATATCACATCCCTCAATTCAGATATCTTGGTCATCGTTTCATAATGTTTGCTGATGATAACCCTTTGTTTCTAGCGGACCCAAGCAGCTGAATTCTAAATCGATCAAATTTAATTAAAACACTTGGAAAGCTTTCACGCTTTACAGCAAACAAGACAAAATCTTCTATCATGTTCTTGATAAACAGGAGTGAATAAATTCAGTGATAAGCCACCCTTTCAACAATGCGATAAACAGATTTAAATATCTCGGTATCACTGCTACTCGGCCATTGAGAACTTGGTGTCTTGTAACAGTGAACCTATAATGACTGCAGTAACTAATCTAAAAATAGGTGGTCATCCATGCCAATCTCCCTTACAGGAGGTATAAATGCAATCAAAATGACTATACTGCCCAAGTTTTTATATCTATTTCAATGTCTCCCCTCTACTCCCACAGCTGTTTAAAAAAATGATGCAACTATAAAAAGAGTTTATTTGGAATAACAGCAAGTCAAGGGTGTGATTATCACTTCTTTATTTGCCATACAAGACAAGAGGGTTACTATTACCCAATTTGAAAATGGTACTTTTGGCTCCTCAACTTAAAGCAGCAACATGCTAATTATCACCTGAGCCATAATTGCCATGGGTACAAATTGAAAGTATATGTACCAAAGGTTTACAACTTTACATTGACGTCTGTCAAAAACAACAAAAACGGCTCACTGATACCCCCATTGTGAGAAACGCAATTAGTGTCTGAAACCAAATACAACAGTTTCTGAGTGAATCTGCTTTACTTTCATTCTTTTCACCAATATGGGGAAACAATAGTTTATCTTGTGGCAAAAAAGACCAGGGTTTTAAAATGTGGGCAACAATGGCTATTTATAGAATTATGAATCTATACAAGGAGAATAAGCTACTGATACTTGAAGAACTTAGACATAAATATGGCATACCTTGGACACTTTTAAAAAATATCAACAGTTAAGGAGCTTTCTTTATGCACAGGTATACACCGATATACAACCTCCTTTATCCTTATTGGAAAATCTATTGGTGAATAATTGTATCGGTTGGGGTCAAATATCCTTATTCTATAATTTACTGGTTGAAAAACCATAAAGATTATACTGAACTTAAACGGATTCAATGGATAAATGACTTGCAAGAAAACAATCTCAGGGTGAGATATGCTCAAGGGCTCAAGTCCAACAATAAATACCCAACTCATACTGATTCAATAAAATTGGATTATGAGGGTTTATGTTACTCCATTTAGACTGAATAAGATTCATTCAAGCAAGATCAGTGCTTATGGCATTGTCCTAAGATACAAAAATTCTGGAAATAAGTTATCAAATTAATTTCTCAAACTACCTTAAATCCAGTCCCAAATTACCGTGAACTTTGTATTTTTAATTTGCACCCAGAGAATTGTACATTAAGCAGTAAAGGCAAGAAAATTACTTTTTACAAGCGCGACACATTATTCCTCCCATAGAGCGCACATCTACAAGTCATGCATCGTGGATTCAATCCCCCCATGGGGCATTAGGAAAGGGCTCATGGCCTTAATACCCTATGCATGGAAACTGTGAGGCATTCTTTGTAAAGCACTTTTGAGTAGTTACTAGACTAGAAAAGTGCTACAGAAGAACAGATTTTTTAAATTCTTGTCCTTTTTTTCCATGGGAGGGAGAGTGGTTTGACATCATTGCAACTATTTTATGTATCTTTATGTTTTTGTGATTTTTTTAAACTAAAACTCAATAAATACATATCTATAAAAAACATTAAAAAGTTCATGTAAAGTAAATATTCTGGCCTCTGAGGGCACTGCAGTTAGCCATTGATCCTCTCTCCTAGCATGCTTCCTTTTAAATAGACAGATGAAAAAGGGGTGCACTGCCCAAAACTCTTTTGGCCCACAAGCAGTGCCAAGTGCACTACCAATCTGACCTGATGAAAATGTAACACATGCAGCATGCAATCTATTATTCCCATCATTCACGTGATTTTCTCATTGCTGTAATGTGTGCTTTTGCCACTTGTTTTGTCTTGGAAAGTGGGTCTAAAAGTTAAGAAAAGTTCACATTTACCCCGTTAATGCATTGTCTGCAGCAGTTTGTTTTCTAGGGAACATAGAATAAAGAGCCGGTTGCTACATGCATACAAGGTAGGTTGTGATCCAACATGGCTTCAATGAAAAAGTCATGTGACAAATGGGAGTGGATATGTCCAAGGTGAGAAGACAGAGTGGGAATAGACTGACATTGGGGAAAACCAACCTGGATTCATAGTCGAGTCAAATTTTATTTGAGGAAAAGGGGCCACAGCCTGATGTAAGTGAAAGAAAAACGGTTTCAACAGCACAGGCTGGTAATTTTACTGAGCACCAACTAATCTGACTTTTTTTAAAAATGTTATTTATCCAGAAGAAATCAGCTTAACTTTCACGTTGGCTACGGCTCTTCAATCACATCTTAAGCTACCCTGGCCAACACAACCAATGTAAGCACCTATTGGCCACTCGTATCTATCTACCTGGTAAAATAACAGTCGTTAGCTGCGGACCACTGAGAGGTCCCACTAATGTAACAGGAGTACGATTTAGAGCCCTGCTCTTGAGGGTTGAGTTTAAAAGCATTGCTTAGGGGATCTCAGAGTTGGGGAAGGGAAAAACAGCCCGTTCTCCTCACTTAAAGCTCAGATCTTTCAATGTGAATCAAGGCGAGTAAGGAAGTCGGAGGTCAGGGTGCCGAGTCAGCTGTCAAGTCGATTTCTATTTGTATAGCCCATTATCAGAAGTTAAAAATTTGCTAACTGCTGTTCAAATTTGCTCTTCTGTTACCTTAAACCAGTCAGCAGCATGTTCATCCAGTGGTGTCCTTTTACCCTGAGTAGCCTGCTGTGTAATGTATGGAATGCTTGCTACCCTGCATTACCATTTCTGATATGTAGCCCCCTCTAACACCGTGTAAAGCCACTGGCCTTTTCAAATCAACACCAGGCTTTATAAAGTGGCTTAGCCTCGTCTCAGGTGGGACATTTTCCTATTCTATTTTCCCTGAAATCTACTCTATTATTTGATTTGGTCAGTTACCTGCCACTGTGACTGGTAGACATAAGATATACGAACCCTGAAAGCATTAACTCTCATGGTAAGTTAAAATCAAAACTGAACAGGGTTTGGAGTCCCGCAAGATTTGGTGCTCCAGGTGATAAAATGTCTGGAGCCGTCAACAGGCTGATAAGCCCCAGAGGAGAGTTCATCTCTTACATCCAGATCTCTAACATCACAGCAGGCAGGTACAGACAGTGCTCCTCCAGCCTTGCATTTTTTCCCTTTAGGAGTGGAATGTCAGCATTCACCGCTGGAGTTCATCAAGCCCCAGAGTCACAGATGGTGGATTTGTGAGTAAGGGGCTGTCTGTGATTGAGTCCTCAGGTGAGACCAGAGGAAAAAGGGATGGCTCATTTTATTTTTGTTTCACCTTTCAGCAGATGAAGCTTCATTTATTTGTCATGGTATATGAAATTTGTTTTATGCACTTAATCCATCCTATCAAATAGGAGCAGGGAGCCGCTACAGAAACCAGGGAACAGTTGAGGGTATAGTGTCTTGCTCGAGGACACTTTGACACATTTCTGCAGGGGTCGGGGATTGAGTCACCAATCCTCGGATTACTGGATGACCATCCTACTTCCCGATCTATAAGGAAAGCACTCATCTCTAGCCTGCAAAGACCTAATCACATTTATTTAAATAAGGATAAAAGAAAGGATTTTGAAAGTAAAAGATTGTGAAGGTATTGTGGGAGAGCTGAAGGCATCACTAGTAGTAAAATGGCTCACACGCACTTCTCACAAGTCTACCAGAGAGCTTGGTTTGCCAGCCTTGGTGCATTCATTGGCTTACTGCTCACATACTAGGACCAATCATGTGTCATTATTGTCACACTGATCTTGGTGTCTTCAATTCCCCCATATTATGCACCAAGTGGGCAATTTGGAGGAGATAGATTGCAATGTGATTATTCTTGGAAGACATCAAAAGCACAGATTTTCTCCCTCCGAGTGGCCATGCAGTGCTGCTCCATTTCAGTGGAATTCATCATGACAATCAGTTCAACCAGGCTGGGCCCATCCTGACATGTTTAGCATGGGAATAGAATACCTAGGCCGGATGATGTTGACAAGGGGTTTCACCCTCAATGCTGCTATTGACTATCTGTCAGAGGGAACTCTTCAGACCAGGGTACCCATGACAAAACCTTCACCAAAAGTGGATCGATGGTCACTTTGACTTTGGGGTCCGTGACATGAAAATGCTTGGAAACCAGTAGATGCAGACAGTTTCATCTGTACTGGTTAATAGGAGTGGGGCAGAATAGAAAAACAATGTTTCCAAGTATCTTGATGCTTTCTTTTTACATTTTATTTAATTGACTTTTGAAATTCCTGAATCAGGAATGGGGCGAGGATAGTTTGAGCTCAATTTCATATGTCAATGATGTTGACTTAAAGGCTCCCATTTGTGCTGTGAGTAGTAGCAATGAAGCAGCTGAAGTAAAAGTCCAAAAGACTGACTGACATGTGCTGTGCATTGTTTCTGGAAATATGACTCATGATATACAGTCTCTGGAAGCACATAATTCCCCTGTGGTCTAGTTTTAAAGCAAGCAGAAATTACAATAAATTGTAATACTATAAATAGATTAAGATAACTGAAATACTTGTAGAAAGGCAATGCTTAATAATTGCAATACATGCTAAATTGGCCCCAAGAATCGAACCAGTAGATGAGCATATCGTTCAGGCCCTACTGGTAAACATCTTTCTTATATAAATGTTGGTCTTAATGCCTTCAGACGAAACATAGACATTAGCCCACAGGCTGTAAATATGTCTCTGCTGATAATGGCTATTGATATAAGCATATATTCTCATTTTAATAGATGACAGGCAAACTTACTTGTGAATTGGCTGAAAAGTAGAAGGTTAACCAGCCTTACTTGCCTTTGGGTAAATTTCAAACTATTCTCATTGTTCTGTATCACAGAATCGTATCGTCAATTTCCCTAAACCAAGTGCAAAAACAGTGCTGCAACATTTATGATTTTATTTTCAAGATTTTGACATTTCTATTCTTCCATCCATCCATTGTGAACCGTTCATCCAAAGATGGGTCACGGGAAACTGGAGCCTATCCCAGCGCTCACTGCGCAAAAGGCAGAGAAACACCCTGGACATGTTGCCAGTCCATCACCAGGCAGAGCAGTCGGGGGAATAATGTCTTGCTCAAGGAGACCTCAACATGCTTTTCTGCAGGTGTGGGGATCGAACCTGCAACCTTCCAATTGCCAGACAACCACTCCACCCACGGAGTTATTCCGCCCCTCGTTCCTTTTCACCTGAACTGAAAAGAAACGAGGTTTCATCTACTAATTATGGCATATGATGGAAAAAATACAGCAACCTAAGGCCAACACCGAGTCAAACACTTCTCACTGGCTCAGTTGCCAGTCTGGGGGAGAGAGTTATTTACTTGAAAAGCAATAAAGAGGTCATCATATTGTTATAACTTATAACTTCCTCACCCTTCTGTGCTGATACAGGTGTCTGATGACAGCTTTCCTCTAATGACTGCAGCAATGCATCATGTGGGGATCTTATAGTATTTCACTATCATCCTCATAAATGCTCCTTTGACAAAACATGTCAGAGGAAGATAAACAACTTAAATCCAAAGGCAAGACCCATGATTATTAAATAGACTAAATTATAATTGATATTGTTTGCCATACAACTGAGGGCAGTAGACTTTTTCCTCTGCATTTAACCCATCCAATTGTATTGTATAGGAGCGGTGAGTGGAGCCACTGGGCGATGCTTGGGGAGTAATTAGGGGTTCAGTGCCTTACTCAAGGACACCACAACACGCTTTTTGCAGGGGCCAGCAAATCAACCACCAATGTCCAATTACCAGATGACCGTCTTACCACCTAAGCTATGCCCCCCCTATTGCCATACTGTACTCCTATCTTATGATCCTCTTGTCCTTTCGTTATATTGTTTCTTTTTCCCGCTAAATTCATAATCAATAAACAAAAGGAGACACAGGTGTACCTGTTATGGTTTGCTCAGTTTGAACAGTGTGACATCAAACTGGGCTGGGTTGAAATTTAGAAAAAAACACAAAGTCCTACAGTGTGAGAATGTGTCTGTATGGATTCTATATTGGCTTTAGTGGATGTTTTTTAGCAACAACATCATGAGTATATACATTTGTGGTATGGATGCTTCCTGTGAGAACTGTGGAGACATTTATCGTGAGACATTTATTTACATGTGACCCCACACAGAATAACATCCACTTTTACACGGCAAGATTAGTCCCCATGTTGTGAAAGTAGACATGGAGTTAGATGGAGCGTGGGGAATCAAGGATGGATGCCCTCCCTGAGCCACCACAGTGGGTTCAAACCTGCAGCATCTGGTTTGTCAATTTCCGATGCACGCTCCATCACTGAGCTACCACGAATGCCCTCAACCACTGAATACATGAAAAAAAAATCCAAACAACCCCTATAATGGCTGACTATCCACAAATCTCCATCAGTGGACCATGTCCATGACCAGTGCCACTGGTAGCATCACATTAATCTCCTATCCTAAACTTTCACATCAGTGATGTTTAGAACTTTAGTCTTGGTAGTGCTAGTGCAAAAACATATCAGCTACTCAAATCTGCAAAGTACTTATTGGTAGGCGTAGTGAATGGACAACAGAACCCCGTGTAGTGGAAAGGGACTGATGCTCTATGGACAGTTGACTAAATGGGAAGAAATGCGAATCAAACTGAAGAACCAATCACAGCGGCTCCTTGAGTTTCAATACAGCTGCTCACAACCGCCGTTATACGATGTGAAGTGCTTTGAGTGGTCACTAGACTAGAAAAACGCTACATAAAAATGAGTCCATTTACGATCACCCAGGCATGAAGTCACTGACATTTGATAAGTGTGTGAGGCTAGTTTACACCAGTGGGTTCAGAGCATAGTTGAAGCTAGGACAAAATACTGGCTAGTAATTCATGACAGCAAAATATGCTTCAGCATTACCATACAGACAATTTTCCCTGACCTGTGTCATACCTCATATTTCACACACAATTCATAAAGTGAGGGAATATGACTCATTACTAAATCAATATTTGAAAAGACTCAGTGAATTACAACAATGTGATAGAACAGACAAACCTAGTCAGTTCAAATCGGTGGTTCTCCACCGTGTCTTCAGAGACCCCTGTACAGTTGGTTTTCTGTTCCACCAAGTAGCAAACTATACTCCTGTTATGATTAGATGGCTGCAATACCCGACACAACAGGTGAGTACTACTGGCCAGTTTTGCTCACCAACAAAGCAGTTCTGCTGAACAATCCATCACCACTTTGGCAAATCCAGAGCACACCTAATCATCCTTGTGATTTTGTGGGTAAAATATGGGGTGCCAGTCCAAATTATGTCTTCTAACTAAACCAATGGCCATGCTACTCGTAGACTGGGAAGGTCTGTCCCATTTCAAACAAGGAATCATCCATCCATTGTCAACCGCTTATCCGAAATCGGGTCGCAGGGGAACTGGAGCCTATCTCCGTTCTCATTGGGCGAGAGGCAGGGTGCACCCTGTATAGGTCGCCAGTCTATCACAGGGCAGAGCAGTTAGGGGAACAGTGTCTTGCTCAAGAACACCTCGCTTCTCTGCAGGTCCGGGGATCGAACCTGCAACCTTCCGATTGCCAGGCGACCGCTCTACCCACTGAGCCATGCCGCCCCTTACAAGGAATCGGAGATCGGATAATAGATCAAGACTGCTTCACGGATGTGGTCTGGGCATTATTCCACAAATAATCCACTAGAGAAAATTCTATTTCTGAGGCAAAATGTTGCCTGCTCATGAGAAAAGTGCAAAGTGGTGGATAACACTGTCGGCAAAAATTGTCAATCCTCACCTGGATTTTGGTAAGTGTATGCTGTGCTTTGCCAAATTCACCTTCTCAATCAAGCCCCATTTTATTCATGACAGTCTTGTTGGCTGGTTGATGCGAAGATGGTTGATGAACTTTGAGTTTGCCACAAGTGAAAAAAAATGTTTCCTGCTGTATGTTAAGCCATAGATGTAGACCTAGTTTCAAAATATTTCAAGAGGACAGCAAGCACAAGGGGTGATTCGAGTCTCCTGCAATAAGTACGTGTGCTTGCTTTGCCATAGCCAGAAAGTTGTTAGGTTTTATATCCAACAGCACAAAGAAAGCTGACATCCCTGGAAAAGAGGAGAGTTCAGCATTGAATCATTTAAACATGAAATAGACTTGGTTTGCACCAGACAATGAAGCTCACAGAGCTTTCTGGAGATATCAAGAATAACAGATTCTCACAGAAGCAAAGAAGACTAAAACTTTTCTTTCCCCTGGGATGCAGTTTGGGCCCATTTGATAAAAAGTTATGAGGCTACCCGACAGGCACCAAGAAAAGCAACTCTGAAAAGGCACCCTATCCAAATATGAACAACATGGATTCAATACAAGCGTTGATCAAATATAAGACTAGATTATAATTGACATAACAACAACGTCAGACAGGAGTTCTTTGAGCATGTCAATTTCAGACAAATCAAGCTAAGTCTGTGCTGTGGCTGCTAGATTGGTCCACTCTATTCAAGTCAAGTGCGTTTCTTTTGTATAGCCCATTATCACAAATTAACAATTTGCCTTTGTGGACTTCACATTAACACAACATCCTGTCCTTGGACCCTCAAGTCAGCTAATAATAACTCCCTTAAAAGCCCCTTTAACAGGGAGGAAAATAGGAAGAATCCTCAGGGAGAGCAACAGAGGAAGGATCTTTCTCCCGAGACAGAAAGCCGTCTACCATCCTTTAGACATGCACATTAACGTCAAACAAATGAACACATAAAAGCTGCTGTGTGAGGTAGAGTTCACACAAACATGTCTCTTGTCTTGGTACGTTCTACCGAGCAGCTCTGAATACAACCTGGGGGTATTGGACAAATGCTTCACTGTTTGCTGAAACACTCAAAGTTCAAAGTGATTCCAGAGTAAAAACTGCAAATGCAGTATTGACATGAAAACGTACTTTTCAAAACGCACATGATGGGTGGATGCATGGACACAGCCTGGCTAGTTACCCATATTCACTTTTAGGGTTGGACGCAGGGAAACGTTAGATGTTGTTGCTAAGTTTGTCTTCCCTACACAAGTAATTAAGACAGCTATTCAGCTACATGCTTAATGTTCTTGGCAATGCCAAAAACCCAACGGACAGATTCAACACTACAAGGAGTAAATGAGTTTTTAGGAGATCAAATTAAAGACAATAAAAGAGGAGCTGAGCTTGGTGTGGCATCATCTGAGGTAATGACAACACTGGGAAACGTTATATATGGTGCAGTAAACGACCGGTGGCAAAAGTCTTCTCGGCAGCCACCCGAGTTAATAAAAAGGTGAGCTAAGAAGCTAATGTGTGAGTGATGAGGAGGATACGGAACCACACCCATTGGCCACTGAGTTTCACAAATCCAAATAAACTTCTGATGTCAGGCCGATGTATAGTATACGCCAGTGGACCTATGGCCACTTTGACATGCGTAACTAGTAACTCAGTCGTTAGACGAGGAGGGAGTTTAAAACCATTCCTTTTAAGGAGATGTAGGCTACCCATCGCTAGTCATGCCTGAGACTATGGTGCCGAGTTAACCAGTTAGCGGTGTGATTTTCCGCTATACCCCTTGACAAATCTACACACAATTAAGATATACGCCATTAATTTCTATGTGCGTTCGTTAAACACCTGTCATGCCTGCTCACAAACAGCCCCGAAAAGGGCGTATTATAACAAGAAAGCGACGGGGGCAGCAGGCTAAGCTAACTACCAGGAGCCTCTCCGAGGGGGAACTGGGAGGGGGGTACGGACGGAGAGAACCGACAAGTCTCCCCGGCCAAGGCCGCAGGGAGCTCCCGATGGAGCGGGGCGGCAGGTTAGCAGTGTATAATTTATAATATCTACCATGTTCCTATTTTTGAGTTAGGACCGTACAAGGAGCCTCCGTTCTAGATTCGCAAACGAGCGGAAGTTGAGCTAAAAATAATAGAGCAGCAGCAGCAGCGCGGCGGCCTGTTTTTTTTGTTGTTGTTTGTTTATTTATTTACTGTAAAGGCAGGGTAGCCACACCAGACGCCGACGTGCACATGGTGCCGGGGCCGTAAGCGATCTCAATTGGAAACGCTGGCGTTTCAAAAAGTCAGCTTAACGGACGATAAATTTGAAGTCTTACCTTTTCCTCATCGGATAGCTGCTCCTCATGATCCGCCATCTTTTCTTCCGGCACCACCAGCTTGTCAAAGCCGAGCGTGACGTCATCACATGGGTGGATTCCCGGCTCGGTCGGTTTTACGTGATCGTACTGAGAGCTGCCGTCATTCCCCCTCCACACATCCACCCACCGTTCATCCACCTGCGCCGGAGACGAATCCCCCCCCAAAAAAACATGCTCACCTGAAATAAACTGATGCTTCTCCTCATTCTGGGTGTATCTCGATCAGATCTGGGACCCCCGACTTAAAGATGTGTTTTGTCTGTTTAGACCATATATGGGTTACTGTTGGGGGATTATCAAAGCTGATCACTCTGGTCGTTCTAAAAGTTTCCGGTTTTGACTCTTCCTGAGTTAAATCAGTGAAAATGACATTTATCTTTATTTTCTGTGAGACCACCCCCAGGAACTCATTGGGTAGCTTTTGAGGGGAACCCCTGGACACAGGCCTAGATACCAACGTCATAGACGAACCCTTTTGTCCTTCATGGTGCTGGTCCTCGATAGCATGCATATCCAGAATCACATGGACATAACTAAAGGTCCACTTTAAAGTGTCACGATTAGCCCCCACATTGTGAGGGTGGACATGGACCCAGGTGGCGCATGGGACGGAGGGATAAAGGTCAGATGCCCTTTCTGACACCCTGCTGTGGGTTCGAACCCGCGATGGCTGGCTTATCACGACGCGAGTAGCAGTGGCAATGAGCACCATTCACAGAGGATTGGAAAATATTTGCAATCACGGTATTGTAAGATGGTGACTGATGTACTCTCAGGCCGTTCCCTCTTGACATAAATGGCCTCCTTCACCCCCCTCTCAAACCAGTGTTCCTCCCTATCAAGGATGTGAACATCATCATCTTGAATGAGTGGCCACTAGCTTGTAGGTGGGTGTAGACCGCAGAGTCCTGACCCGACGTGTTGGCTCTCCTATGCTGTGCCATCCTCTTAGCCAGCGTCTGTTTGGTCTCCCCGATGTACAAGTCACTGTAGTTGAGAGCTGATTCAACTATTTTGACCTCGATCACTTGGACAACTGAGCATGACAGGATGTTTTTCATATCAGGTGTTTCATTCGCCACTAGGTGGCAGTCTAACACACAATTTTCCCAGCAACAACTTTGATTTCAGCTACCTGAACGCGTTTCCATTCAAACAGCCAGCAAACATACTTACCAGTCATA
>OMLC01056686.1:0-12239 GCA_900302585.1 Regalecus glesne
GTATGGGGGGGGGGCGACATTTAGACTGCTCAGCCTGCCAGTCACACCAAGACCGATGTGGTGATGGCTATCTCTTCCGCCACTTTTGACATTCGGAACAACTGATCTCCAAACGTCCGATTGGTCCGATCCGCTCATGCGTACACGACCCAGTCCCACTTATCGTCGGCAGACATCTTCCTGCCGAATGCGAGAGGTCACGAAAGCCAGCTCTGTGTGACCATCAGATATGCTGCTCTGTGGCGGGTTAATGGGCAGGGGGGAATAAATGTCTGCCGCTGTTTCCAGCTTGCCATGCACTGGATAGTCCTGGGGAGCAAGTGAGGACCGGCTTCACCGAGTCACGCAACCTATGATCCCAGTATCAAAAAAGGCCTTTTTTTAAAACCATAACCGAGATGGAAAAGCGATCAAGGGTCATAAATTCGCATTCTTATATTTACCATTCCTGTCCAGCGGCCGTCTTCTACCGACGACGACTTCCATGCGAGACTGGAAACTCCCTCGTCTAAGGGACGGAGGCTCTCCCCTGCACCAGTGTTGTTACAGCCCCTCCACCCTGTTGGGGAAAAACTCCCCTCTGTCCTGTTCTGTCCTGCCCCCTTCCCTTCTGTTCTACCCCAGAGCGGATGACCCCCTCCACACACACACACACACACACACACACACACCAGAGGTTCACACAGTCACAACAAGGGTGACAGATGAGGAAATGCTGAGTGTGTCTGTGTGTGTTTGTGTGTGTGTGTGTGTCTGTCTTGCTCTGTTTGTCTTTCAGATGCCCTCTCTCTCCTTTACTCTCCAGCCCATTCTCTCTGTGTTGACATAGACAGCAAGGGCGTTCGGTCAGGAGCAGTATGACCTAGTCGTATGTCAGGGAAGTCGTGTGTTAAAGCCTATCGGGCGAGCCCCGGTGCTTGCTGACTGATAACCCAGCTTGCGGACACGTGAACCAACACGGATGTGCCGGTTTGGTGGGAGTTGTGTTGTACTTTGTTCATCCATGCTTTCTTCGTCTGCATGGGCATGTTGACAAACTGTGCTTGGCTCTGCAGGTGGTGTGGCTTCTCCATGTCCCCATGGGTACTTGTTACAAAGCTGTGTGTGTGGCTGTCGAGACAGGGAAACTGCTGAGTGAGCTCCTCTCTCTCTCTCTCTCTCTCTCTCTCTCTCTGAGAGTAGACATCAGGTAACCTGCCAGAGGATGTTCGTGTCCATCTAACGTTGGGTTACTACACCTCCAACATGTCCATCTAAGAGTCCTAGTTGACTGGACTCTGTGCTCATGGAAATAATTCTCTCCCTGCTCTCTGTAACCTTGCTTTATGTCTTTGACAAAACCTGCGTCCACATGTCAGCACATGTGAGCTCAAGGGTTCAAGTGGAGACTGTGCATGCTTGTCATAGGTGTACGTGGGTATGAGTGTTGTGTGCGTGATTCACAGCCTGTGAGTTCCTCTGTCGTTATATACTGTCCGTAGAGAATACAGCAGGGTTTGGCGGAGTGCTCACGGCACAGACAGACCCACGCGTCGAGTGGGGAGTTCTGTCAGTGGCGGGTGTTAAGCCGTGCATGTCATGCTTGCCTGGAGATACAGTGCAGTAGGCTTGAGGCCAGCGGTAGGGAGCCAATGCATGCTTAGCAAGATGTGCTCTCGATGCCTGACAGGCTGTGCACATCTGGCATTAACATGCATCTTGGGTGATCTGATGATGGCTAGGCAGCTCCAAGTCCAGGTGTGAATGCTCCTGATGCGTCCTCAGTGTGTCTTTAGGCCCCATCGCTCAGGCCGCATTCGGAGATGGCCTGGGACGGATTTGTCCACATCTCATTTCAAGTGTAAACTCACATGTATCCTGGGCCACATTGAAGGACCGCCCAGTCAGCTGACGTCCTAGAAGTAACATGCAGCAGAGAAAACATCTGGAGTGATTCTGTCCAGTTAAACTGAGCTGTCAGAGCTGACGCAAGGTTAGCTGCATGTGGGCTGTGAAGCAGCTTTTTGGTGCATATTCACCAAAGCCTCCTCTGCTTGGAGTTGAGTGTTCTCTTTATGTTTACCTCATCTGTAATTCTGACACTCATCAGACGACAGGGCCCACGGCAGCTCAATGGTAGAGCGTGTGCTTTGGGAACTGACAAGGCTGTGAGTTCAAACCCAGTCAAACCTCCTCTAAGTCCATGTGCACTCCACAGGATGGGGACCAATGGTGACATGTAAAACAGACCTCTCATCAGACCCACAACTATAAGAGAGCCCCTCCTGCATGGACATTCAAGTTCAAATTCAGGTTCCAGTTCATTTCTGCACTGATGCGCAGAGCCTGACTCTCACAGTCTAGCAGTGTTTGGGCTGAGCATTGTAAACTGTAGTGTTCAGACACTTACACTTTCCCACATAACAAGTGGTGAGAGCAAGTTTAAACTTTGGCTGTGTATTTTCAGCACAAAATGAAAGAGGGGAAACTACCGGAGCCTTTTTTCTTCTTCCAGCTTGTTCCCTGTATCTCAGGGGACCCCACTGCAGATTTGAGTTTCCACCCTGTGAGGGTACAACCCCAATGGCGGTCATTATTAAACTAGGCCTTGATCAATATGGTGGAGGTATTATCTTGTCAATCCACATGATGATCTGGGTAAGTTTAATGTCAGATCCCCTTTCTGATACAACCACTAACCCTATGGATGGGAGCACGGGTAAAGCACCAGATGTGTTCATGAATTTGTGCCTATCGCTGTCGGCTGAGGATCGAGCCTGATGCTCCTAATTCACTCAGTTATTGTTCATCTGCAGATTATTTGTCCATCTGGCTTGGCATGCATCTGCTGCGTCCATGCCATTGTGGAAATATGAGACTATTTACCCCACTACAGACTATTTCTTAAATGAAACATGTCAGGTCAGGGGTCTGAAGGCTTTCAGGTAGATCTGCATCATCAGAATAAAAAGTCTGTTTTACACGTCACCATCAGTCCCCATGTTGTCAGGGTGGACATGGATCTAGATGGAGCTTGGGGGATTAAGCCCAGGTGTCATTCCTGACGCCCTGCAGTGGGTTTGAACCCACGATGTCTGACTTGTGAGGTTAATTTACATAGGCCTTTTAAAAAGCTGGTGGGCTTCATAACAAAGAGGGATGGAAATAAAAGAGGTGCAGTTGAGATGTGGGCAGATTTATTCCTCAATACTTAAGGCATTTAAAATGTGAAATACAACATACTAATTTGATGGCACATTAAAATGAGGAGTGAGCAGGGACATCTCATTTAGTTAATTGCCTGTTACGACTCCTGTCCTCGTGTTTCTTTATTATGTTTTTAGAATCACCATGCGTTAGTTGGCCATGGAGGTTTTCACACACATGGAATCTTAACAGGTTTCATGACACCAGGACTGACTGTATACAGGTGAAGATAAGAGGGGATAAAACACAATGGAGCAGAGAATGTATCAGAGATGCTGAGATACATGTTAGCAGGTTACTGACATACATGCCTGAGGTAGATGACATGACAGAGCATACAGGACACCTACAGCGTACAGTACACTGTGTGTTTAGTTGTTTATCTACATGGGTGTGACATGTCCGTGCCATGGGGAGGGTTCGAGAGGAAGTTAGACAGAGTTTTAGGCAGTTAACTCAGACATTATTTGAATATGTCTTTTTGATTTGGTCACTTGCACAGGCCTGTGGGCTCTGGTGTGGAGCAGTTTCATCGTTTGGAGTTTGTGGCTCACCTTTTCTCCGTCTCCTTTCAGCCCTGTGTTTAGCCTGTGTGTTTGTGTGTGTCAGCCAGCCCAGGACCCAGCTTCACTGAACAGTGCAAGGACGGGCTGTTAGCGTGAGACACCTGAGGGGCAGGATGGTGGCATAGCTCAGGAGCAGTACTTAATTTGTCCCGGAGCAAGAAAATGCACACGCACATACACACACACACACACACACACAAGATTGCCTCCCAAAAAAATCACCAATGTGACGTGACATCGGTGAGTTTTTTTAAAATTTTTTAAATGGTGTTTTTGCACTCAGGGACCTCTCAGAGGCTTTAGTTCCCTCTGTCACGGAAGCACTTTTTGCTCCGGCATCTCCAGATTTAAAAATTAAGCACTACTCAGGAGGTATGGTGGTCGTTTAGAAATCAGAGACTGGATCCCCGGCCCCTGCACAAAGTGTGTTGAGGTGTCCTTGAGCAAGACACTGAGCCCCTAAGTTTCCCCCAGGTGCTGTGACTGCTCACTGCTCCTCTACAATAGGATGGGTTAAATGCGGATCACTAATCAGCCTCCCTATCGCGTCTGGTGTCCCACGAGCCACACTTCCTCCCTACACATTCAGTCAAGGCTCCACCACACTCCCTCTCCACACTGCTCCATGTGTCTATTTGCATATAGAACGGGGAAGTGAGATCCAATCACAAGTGGTCCCATATGCATGTGGAGATGTGTTCTAATGCCAGCTATAAACTGCCGCATGCACATGAACACACACAACACACTATCTTCTCTTGCTCAAGGACACTTCAACACACTATCTGCAGGGGCTGGGAATTGAATCACCAAATTTTGCAATTATTAGATAACCACCCTGCCTCCTGAGCTATGTTATCTCCAGTTTACTTCTCACTTTTTGAATTTCACTGGGGCTGGAAAAACTCTTCTCTTGCAATTCCCAATTGTTCACACCGAGCAGATGTAATCGGGGCCCGCCTTGACATGGTAACTAACAGGTAGCTGGAGGGAAGTCAGACCATAGTGAGGCTTGTTCAGTGGCGGTTAATAATTGAATAATAGTCCAGTTAAGGAAAAACGAACAGCCCACATCTGCAAGGATTAACCATCACTGTCATGTCATGCCTCATACAGACCAGGGTGTTCAGGTCAGTGAAGTGTATTTATGCTTTGCTTCCTGTGGCCCTGAGTCTGCTCTGTGACGTATGCTCCCACTTCCTTAATGTGATAAACCTTCAGTAAGGAACAGTGCTCTCCCCTCTCTAATGCTAATTGAGCTGTTCATTATTCTCCCCATACATTTCCCCTCACTTGGCCAGATGAGCGTCCATATAGTAGATGAGAATTGATCATTTAATGACTGGATTCTTCATCCCTCTGCACAGTCTGGCCAAAGCAATTGATTAGAGAGAGAGACGGTTAGAGACGGATTGAGCAGGAAAACCTCAGTCCTGTTTCCTCCGTGGGGCTCTTCATCTGTTGCTGTTCTCTGACACAGTGGATGATATAGTGAAGAGTATTGATGCCCGTGAAGATGGAATTTAAAATATGTTTGGTCTTGATAAGCAGCAGCAGACTGAAACAGTGAAAGCTGTGCTTGCCACAGACTTGTTCTCCTCCCGGACGCTGAGAACCCGGAGAGAGCAGCTGTGGTGTGTCATAGAGAGAGTTTAGGAAAATAACAGTGCCGGCGGTGGAGGCAGGGACAGTGAAGTGGGAACTGGACCAGATTTGAGCTGCGGAGTTTTATCTCCAAGTTGGAAGGCTGAGAGTTCAGCTGTCGCCTGTGCAGAGATAAGGAGGTAATTATGGGAAACCGTACTACACAGATGACCACCAGACTTGGCTTTCCTGGCCCAGAGACGCAGGCAAGTGCCCACTGTGAAGATATACCGCAGCCCACTGGTGAAATTGAGGGGAAAATCATGATCTGAAAACAGTGGGCCTATTTTCAGCACTGCAGCCTCTATCAGTCAGGACTCATGTGGACCTGAGAGGAGTGGAATGTAGCAGAAAAAAACCAACTAAAATATAACATATCTGCCCAGTGAAGTAAGAGACCTCGGCGACTTTCACGTGGTCAAAAAAGGGAAATTTTTTAAGGATCCCGCCTTCGTCGTCACTCCACTATCCTGGTGGAGATGCTTGTTTGGAGCTGTAATGGGGGGAGGTACTGCCAGAAGGTCGTACCAGTAACTGGTGTCTGTGGGGCAGCGCCACTGTTCTTTTATGCTCATTTGCTCATGCAGATGACCAGCAGCAGAGCAACCGGAAGTCCATTGTTTTTAATGTGAGCTGGCGACTCAACATGTTGCAAAAATGAGGCTCATCTTGGATGAAGACAGGGTCGCAACATAAGTCATAACTTTGTGTTGTTACAACTAACCAATCACATCTGTTTGTTTTTTTTAATGTTCCCCTACATCTTTAAACAAAATGAATTTGGATTACACTGCAGATGAGAGGTCTGTTTTATATCACCATTAGTCCCCACATGGGGGAGGACACGAACTTAGATTGAGGGAGGGGGTGGGTTAAGGCTGGATGCACTCCCTGACACCCTGCGGTGGGTTCAAACCTGCAACATCTGGCTGGTCATTTCCCAAAGCATGTGCTCAACCACTGAGCTACATCAGCCCCCACTGTTACACTGCAAATACGGTGTCAAAAGTCATCTGGGAGGATGGTCAAGAAACTGTCAGTCATGGCTGCAGAAACACTTTACATGATGCTAATGAATGTGGGTGCCGTTGTGACTAGTGCTACTGGGGAATGATAACTTAGCATAGCTTAGCCGGTTACCAGATTTCCTCTTTCTCTGCTACTTGTCACCCACATTTAGCATGTCTTTGTTGACCCTGTCATGGTCCCCTCTCAAGGAAACGTCAAAAAGGCCCGCAGCTTGTTGTTGTTTTTGCCACTGTTCAACGAATGTTTCCTGGGTTTCATCATTCCAGCTGACGGCAGCAGCAGCATCTCTCTTGCTCTTCCCCATGTTCCCCATATGGGCACCAGATAGCATTCTGCAATTCTGTTGGTCAACGTCAAAGAACATGCCATAGGAGATGTCAGACTATGCAGGAAACTACAAAAAACATTCGGAATCTAAAATCCCGACGCTGGAAGTTTGTTTGTGTCAAAATCAGGCTGGATTCATGTAGTCTGACCCAGCGTAAGTTAGGTAAGGTAGAAAGTCTTAACTAATGAGCCATAGTAGTGGTGGTGGAGTGCGTGCTTTGGGAACTGATGAGCCTGAGGTTGTGGGTTTGAACCCACTGCATCACGAAGGGCATCCAGCCTTAATTCCCTGAACTCTATTTGCTAAGTCTGTTTCCAGCTCCACAACGTGGGAACTCATTGTGATGCTGAAACAGACCTCTCTCCTTATGAATAAGTGTTTTTGCAGTGTGATGGGAGACCAAGATCATCTGCATGTCTGTGAGGTAGATTCCAACTCCTCAGAAACGTGTGGATGATTCTTTCTTTATCTGGGCAGAATTAAGTTCATTTTGTACTGGTGGTGGAGGTGCAGAAAGCCCAACCAAGGCAGGGACAAGCTAGATTTGACTTAGTGCTGTTCTGTAAAGTTTTCTCTTAGTCAGTCATGTAATGGCAGTAGAAAGCAAAAACAGTAGCTCTGCTTACTGAGTAAACTCAAGTGCCACATCGATGATGCTGATACATGTCTGCCAGTTAGGCCTGATGTGGCAGGACCTCTGGCCGCTGTCAAACCAATGCTAACATGATGGAGATACACAGAGTGGATGAACTGATATGTTTTAGCGGGAGAGGGAATTTCCTCTTCCCTACAGATGAGGTCTCATCTTTATTTTGACAGATTAACCCTGCGTGTGTGTGTGTGTGCGTGTGTGCGTGTGTGCGTGTGTGCGTGTGTGCGTGTGTGCGTGTGTGCGTGTGTGTGCGTGTGCGTGCGTGTGCATTACACTTGGCTAGCCATCGTAGTACACAGCTGGAATTTAACATCCAACTGTATCTGGGTATGGGTACTACCTTCCATAAACCTATGGCGAAGCTGTTGGCTTGTCTTGTGTCTTCGCCATGCTGTGCTAGTGGAATTTACTACTGGCTGCATCATAAGACAAGATGAAAACAAGATCCTACCTCTGAGTGGTACTAATTCCCTCTTATCATCAGTTATTTAGTACAAGCTGAGATGTGCCTAATTAAAGCTGATAACAGGGATTTCTCCGATCTGTCCTTCCTCTGGCAAGGAGAACTACAAACATGGTGTGACAGCCATCATCCCTTGTGCTATCAGCCAGCAGTGAACTCTTCCCATACTTGTAAAGATGGCGTCTTCAGACAAGGGCTAACACAAACACTCCATCACAAAGAGGAAATTTAATCTATTTGTCATTGTAGATACATAGAGGGAAATGAGCAAGCGCAGCACCTGGGGAGCAGTTAAGGATACAGTGTCTTCCTCAAGGACACTTTGACATGCTTTCTGCAGAGGCCGGGACTGGGCAGCACCGACCCTCTGATTACTAGATGACCACCCTACCTCCTGAGTTATGCTGCTCATTACCAACTGTAAGGGGACACTGCTTTACTGTAGTATTGATTGTAGAACTGGTGCATCATCTGTCCAACAGAAGCATCACCACATCGCCGTCATGTCTCAATCCATTTTCCTCTCCGAGATGATTTTATCACTGCACCAGTATTCATCCTATCCAGTCTAAATGGTTCATCAGCAGTATATGGAGAGCCTCTCCAACAATGGTCAAGATGTCTGTTAAGTGGCATCGTATGATTTACCTGTTAGGCCGCATGTGTGAATGGGGTGTTAATATGAACTCTATTGCATAGACAGATGCAATAGTTGTTTGATTAATGGGGGTAAAATCACATTTCAGCCTTGAGACAGTGGTAACACTGGTGGTACAGGTTCATCTGTCTGTGCTGTAACCTCTGATGATACCTGGTACACAGCCCCTCTCCCCAGAGAATACACACACACCAGCGAGCATCCCTCCACCCAAACGCTTTGGAAAGATGTGGCTCATCCATCCGACATCTGAGTTCCATGCGTGTGCCAAGATGAGGCTGAATTGGCACTTCCACGTGAGGAAACAAAGCTCGTCCAACCTTTGTTAAACTGGGACTCGGAGGAAGTTGTCTCAACTCTATTTTCCATGGCAGTCAGTGTTTGGTACAGTAAACAGACCAGCCATTCTCTTGTCACCTGTTTGCCAAGCGAGGTGTGTTCTGTTTAAATGTTCTGTGTCTGTGTGCTACAGCTGGAGACCCGGACACAAGGATGTCAAATTATAGCACCTAATGGTCTTTGGATTTATGGAACTGATAATCTGTTGACTGGGTTTAATAACTATGGGTGAATGACACTGACACCCTTGAACAGTGTAAAGTTTGATCATAGATTTTCAACCTTAGCCTGTGGTTGTGATCAAGGACGTATCGATCACCTGATATTCATCGTCTGTTCATCACCGGCTGGCTGGGCATCCAGCTTCAGGGACAGGTAAACCTCTCTGGCTGTTTCTGGTGCTGTTATTATTTTTAATTTGGATTTGTTGTGTGTCCTGAGAACAAGCAGTCCTCAAGAAGGTCACACCCACACAGATTCTCCTTCTCGGAGCAAACTGCATGGCTCCTTTTCTCCATGTGTCTTCGACACTTCCCCTCATGTGAACCTGAAAACATCGCACAGTTCCTGAAAATGGGACAGCCATTGTAACACAATAGTTGGAGACTGATTGTGACCTTCCTGGGCAAATCCTTGTCATATTGTCCGATGAATGTTTCCTCCTATTTCTGTGGTCATTCCAGGAAAGTGACTCATGGGTGTTTAATCTTTGCTAAATCTCACAGTGCTTGTATTTAGAGCTCAGGGCCTTTAAGAAAAAATGTTCAAAAGCTACCCAGATTAGTTCAGCAGTGATCATTACATGCCGAGTGCTTTGAGTTGGTGAGTCGGTGATCCTGTAAAACAGAGTCTGCTGTCTACATCTATTGTGTAAAGTACCACACTGAGAATTGGGTCTGTTTGTTTTGTTCCCTTTTTCTGGATTGGCCAATGTACAAATTAATGGCTGTCTCTGTGAAGCCTTGGCGGTGTCCAGATATCCTAGATCAACATTAAGATGCTGTGGAAGTTTTATTTGCATGCAGTTAAAGTGATTGGATCTAAAGGGTCGGGGGTAACCCAGGCCCATTTGGCATATGTGGCTCGCTAGCGTTCCTGCCTTGCTCTCAGTATGATGATGCCGTCATGTAGAGAGATGCCTACTTCTCCTGTTGCAGGCAAATCTCTTCACTTCAGTGCGTGGTGAAAAGGCTCGAGTCTGCCTTTCTTAAAAAGCCCAGTGAAGTTTTGCCTCCTTGCTAGGTGAGCTTGTTTGACAAACATGTGACCGGCTCACAGCCGGGTTGGGTTTCTGACTCAAACAGGAGAAATGCTCTCCTGTCTTTTACCTCTGTTTACTGAGGAGGCTGGGAGTCATAGTTTTGTTTTCTTCTGCAGTCTCATTTTACTGCCTTTTCTTTGCTCTTGGTGAAGATTTTTTTGACTGCATCTGCTGCTCAGATCCATTAATATAATGGCCTTTCTGTTCTGCTCTGTTCACTGAGAAACCACACGTCAGGGCTTCTCCACCAGCATTATTTTAGTGAGAATGAAATGAAGACCATCATGCTAAAGACAGACCAGAAACACAGACCACGAGCCAGATGTTGCAGGTTCAAACCCACTGTGGGTTGTCAGAAAGGGCATCCAGCCTTAATCCCCATCTATTTCCATGTCCACCCCCACAACATGGGGACTAAATATCCATCCATGCATCATCAACCGTTCATCCAAAGTTAGGTCGCAGAGTCATGCTGGCGCCTAACCGAGCACTCAATGGGCAAAAGGTGGGGAAACCCACTGGACAGGTCACCTCTCCATCCCAGGGCTTGAGCAGTTAGGGGTTCAGTGTCTTGCTCAAGGACACTTCAAGACACTTTTTGCAGGGGCCAGGATTGAATCACCAATCTTCTGATTCCTAGATGACCACCCTAGCCTCTGAACTATGGGGCTAATCAAGACGTGTAAAAATAGACTTCTCATACTAAAGACCAAACAACCAAATGTCAAAAGACAGATAAAGACAAATGTGCAGAACAAGAAAAGCCAAAGATGAAGTCTACACAGAGTGCTCCAGCAGTCTTGACATTCTTATTGTCCCTCAGCAAGTGTCACAGGCTTGAGTTTGTGTAGGACAATCAGAATTGCTCTAATTCTTATTTTCTAATGAGGCTCCAAGATTGCAGGTGTTTTCTTTTTTAATCTGACTTGAATGCCCTTCAATCCTCTCTGTACACCTACGTCCTTCATCGTTTGCTGTTGCATCAATAAAAGGGATATGGTAACGTGGACTCTGTGTTAAGGAGATCTCCACAGATGATGCCTGGTATGTAGAAGGCAAGGCAAAGACAAGGGTTAAGAAGATGCACGTGTTCCAGGGAGTGTGTGAGGCAGGTGCTAGCAGGATGGCCTATATGTATATAAAGTGTCCTGATAAATTATGTAGTCTGAGATATGCAACTTACTGTAGAGTCTATGGGCAACAGACAGGCTTTGCAAACACCCAATGACCAAGAGAATACCCTGAACCCAGAGCACTGCAACCCCAGAGAACTGCAGAACCCATGAGAGAGCCAGGAGCCCAAAGACCAACACCCCTGCACACCTTCAATCAGCATAAACCTTTCTGTAAAGGCACCAACTGGGTCTATATCCTCAGGATAAACCCCTACCAAAAACCCCTTGGTGGAGGCATATGGTACAACCATATGCATGGAACCTGAGCTGTGAACAGTAAACACAGACTGCCAGCCTAGTGCCAGGCCCTTCGACACACCACCAGGACCGCCCACTCAGCACCCAGGCAGGGGGAGCCCCATGTCTATCCATGCCTGATGTATGGGCAAGACCTGCTGTCCCTCCATCAGGTGGGCTCATCCTCCTATACCTCCAAATATCCTCAGACCACATCACCCAAAGGTGCACTCTCATAGGACCATGCCAGTGCCCACAGACATCCAGATAGGCACCCCGCCACCACTATTCCCCACACCCCCGGTGCCTGTCATGGAAAAGCCACACAGCAGCAAGTCTGACACCTGTTTCCCAGCCCACACCCATGATGACAAGCTTTCACTCAGGGAGCCCAGAAAGCACCTGGCAACATTCACCTCAGCCCTGCCAGAACGCACCAACAGGGACAATGCCCAGCACTCGGGTGTCCATGCGAGACTGTGTACTGGAGAAGTAGCATTTTTGAATTGCAGGTCATAGACAACGTGTTTTTACAAATATACTTCCAGAAGGTGATATCAATGGGGACAGCAAACTCTCTGTCCCGCCGCGTGGCTGGTAAACATAGTGTCATCTGTTTTAAATGAGTTTGGATGTTCTGGAAAACTCTTTTTCCCCTTTATTTGATTAGAGAGAAACCGAGAGAGAGAGAGAAAGACAAG
>OMLC01056687.1:8422-19117 GCA_900302585.1 Regalecus glesne
AAAGTAATGTAGATCAGAACATCTATGATGAATTTGTGGTACTTGTTTAACCTCATGGTCAAGGACTTTAATGAACTGGAAACCTAGAGACTCTAATTGTTAAAAAATCCCATATGGTGGCTGTAGCTAAATTATTGTTGAGCAAGATATCTAGTGTCAGCAAAAATACATGTACTATATTGAATCATATTATTGTTAGAGATCTCTCGAAGGATCTTACAATGTTTGTTTTTTTATCACATTATCTTCTCTTAGTGGAGAAAGGGCAGTGGGCGTATGTGGCATAAATTGTGGACACTGGTCTCAAAAAGTAAAATGAAAATGTGTTGAAAAAAATTGACTTTATCTTAATCCAAGATTCACCATTCACTTCATGGAATAATATGTTTAAGAGTATTTAAATCACTCATTATTATGTATATTTTTTGGCAAACACCTGACTGATGACTATAGAAAGATCCCTTGAAATGAAGTGCCAGAATCAATCTCAGTTGTTCCAAATGGTTTTAATCTGTACTACTGTAGCAAACATGATTAGAATTAGTGTTGTGATTTTCAGAGCGGAGCAGGCAGTTGACTGAAGCTAAGGTGAAATAAATCAATAATGTGTTGTAATTTTCAGGGGCCACAGTAACTATGTTAGACCACGCACTTCGGTAAATGACAAGCTTGACATCACAGGTTTGATCCCACCGTAGGGGATCAGGAGAGCTATCCGGCCTTAATCTCCCACACGCCAGTTAAATCGGTGTCCACCCCCACAGTGTGGGAACTAATCATGACATGTAAAAATGGGTCTCTAAATGTATTGTAATTTTCAAAAGGCTTATATGAGAGATGCCTGCATCAAAGTCAAAGAAAAAGTTGTGGTAAAAAAACAAACTTTAAAAAAAGAACCAAAGCCCTTGATGTCATTATCAAAAAGAGACATTGAAGTTTTCACTCAATTCTTGTGAAAGTTTCCACCATTTGTGTTAAGAGCAAAGTGTTCAGGTAGATCACGATGCAGGGGATGCAATGTCAAATCACATCTCGAAAAAACAAAACCTTGTGAAGGTTTGTTTGGACAGGTTGTTTCTGACTTGTTCATACAGCTGTGATTTAGGTTTTGCTTTTTGTTTTGTGTTCTGAATTCCTTAGAAAATGTTAGGGGGGGCTATTAAGACTGGACCCAGCTGTGTACACATGGGGACCCCCAACAGTTAGACTTGTGACTACTAAACACTCACGAGATGTTTTTACTGAGTACTTCTTATTCAGGTTGTGTGATGAGACGGATATGTAATCAATGGGCCGCTGGTTTGACTTTTCAAGTCACTGTGACTGCAAATCTTTCCCCATGTGCCGCGAGACCATGCAATCAATTCAACAGAGAGTCTTGTGTGGTCTGTGCACATGCTTTTGTCAAATCACATTCCGCAGTGGCTTACATTCAGCTTTTCCTACAGTTTTAAAGCCATTAATACTTTTGTTTTTCCCAGTGCCTTAGTAAAACAGCCAGGCTGTATTATATACAGTATATCATGTTTTGCATTGCACCATGACTTACTTATTAAGATATACGTTTTAAAAAAATCATTTTCCATCTCACAACACACTGCATGGGATGAAGTCCCATTTAAACCCAGAAAACAGGTTACCATGTTGCATTATGAATTCAAGCCACATGACAGTGAAAGTCCACTTGTTGCAAAGATCAGAGGAATAAGGATAACAGCACTTACCCCAAAGGCAAGATTGACTGTCCCTTGCTCTCGCAGTCCGAGTTCGAGTTTTTCTTCTGCAGAGAGATGCATACTAGTCTCGGCAGAAATACAGCAAGCTGGCGGATGGTCACTGTGTCTCACAAGGACCTGAGTGGACTCCAAACGGATTTGTTCACTCTGAACTTGAAGAGACTGCGAGCTTAAGACCATCACCAAGGTAAACAAATATCACAGTTGGCGGTGAACACCAGTATATTCCTCCCCGCAGTACTCTTTTAAGTCTCTGCTCTGTGATCGAGTGCTTCAGTTATCCTGACTGAGGGTCATGTGCCAGCTGATGTGTGACGATGGAAGCAATGACTCGAGATGATTTGTCATCCACATGATGGCCAACTCTCCTCAAAAAGGCCACACACTACTTGACTGGCCATTTTGGGAATAAAATAGACATCATTTTCTATTTTAACTTAATCTCTATTTCTAATTTCTAATTTTCATGTTTTATTGTAAACTAGCAAATTATCAAATATGATGTCATAAAATCTTAATTTTGGTGATCTATCTTTTGCCTCCTCCTCCTACTACTACTACTACTTACTCCTATTTTGTGCTTCCAGTACCCAGAAAGTAACATCACAGTTGGCTACATAGGGGCAGCATAGATCAGGAGATCGGGGAGTCGTCTGGTAGTCCAAAAATTGGTGGTTCAATCCCTGATTCCTTCAGAAAGCATGTGGAAGTGTCCTTGAGTAAGACACTGAACCCCTAACTGCTTGGGACAAGAGATGAAAATTAGCCTGGTGAGTAAATCTGTCATATTTACATTTGACTCTAAATGTTAATTAATATGTACTGTCCCTAAATAAGTATTCTATTCTATTCTATTAGCAAGGTTTCCAAACTTTCTAGTTCTCATATTTTTCCTAAAGCCCTGTGATAAATTTCTTTAAGGATAAAAAGTAATAACACAAAACATTATCTTCCCTTTATTATTATCAAGCCAAATTAAATAATTTTAGCATTTAAATGTGATTTCTGGTGCCCTTCACTTTGCAGTAGAAATATTTCAGATTGTCATCCTGTGCATTAAACCATGGCAAAGAAAATTTCTGCTATGGACAACATACACACATGCATAAAACAATATGAAACCGTATAAAGCAGTGCAAAAAACCGTAAAAAGACAGTTTGCCGAAATGTGCGCAAACAAGCTGGCAAACAGCACCTTCGAAACAAATTCCTACATTTTGCCGAGTGATGAATTGATGTTTCTCACCGGTTTTCTTTTTTTGTGTGTGAAAGGGTGCTTTTATGGCCCGAAGAGAAAAAGTGAGGGCATATAAGGAACAGACGAATTAGTACACCCTTGCCTGCATCCCCATGGACAATCTGCAGTGAGGGCTCAGACATGCTCATTCGTTTTCAGAGTTAGACTAACATTTGAGTTTGAGGACCAGCTTGTTTTAGTGCTAAGGATGTCTGTCTTACAGGTGTTTCAAAGGCCCCTTTATTCTCGGTGCTACACTGGGGTAGACAATACATAAAACAGTTCTATGTCTGGGACTGAGTTCTTGGCAAGCGTTCCATTGTGGTTCGTCGTTGGTAAGAGGAGCCCCTTTTTTTTTTCTTTAGTGAAAGAGGGAAAGAGGAGGGATGACATGTAACCTCTCGGAAACCACATCATTACACCAAGATAGCCAATCCAAGAATCTTCTTGTAGTTTGGAGCAGTTAATACAAGAAGTTCTTTGACCTGACTTTAAATCTAAACACTACTTAACCTTGACCTTAAACTTAACCTCTGTAACTATACATTTCTTGTCACTACTAATCTATACGCTTGCTGTGGCAGCTTACGAGGGAAATATGCCATCCCCATCATGACATGACCAATGAGAATTGCAATCTTTGAGGCAAATCAGTGTTTTTACTTCTTAGTTCCACTGTGGGAACTGTTGCGGGCAGACTGAGCGATAACCTCTTGATAACTGAAAGGAAGAAGGATTTAGGGTGAAAAGAGTACTACTGTATCAGTTTTCCCCCCATCTGGGGGGAAAACTGATACTGATAAGGCCCCAGAGGGCTTTATCTATTTATATTGGGTAATGTGTTATAGTCAGAGGGTTAATTGGGTGGACAGTATTAACCTGAGTTTAATGTAGATGCTATAGACCTCCTTAGTATTTTGCAATGACTAGTGTTGTAAACATGGTCATATTTCCCTCTGGTTTTGAAAAGATTTTGAATTCTACCTTTTGTCTGTGTATTGTCAAGCAAGACCCCATTTCCTCTGTCAGTTTGGTCCAATAATCAAGCCTGAGGTCTAAAAGAATACAAACACTTAAAACTGATCCTGAATTGGATGAAGCAACTATAGAAAATGAATGAATAAAATGAGTGAAAGGCCAAAGAATAAATGTTCTGTGAAAACATAATGTAATCCTCTGAGAGAGTGCTGTGATGGACAAATAGCTTCTCTAAGGCGTCTCCCTGCAATTCCATTCCAGTACTTACAGGGATAGGTTCAGTCCCCCAGTCTCCCTGATTTTTATAAAGTGTATCTAGAAAATGAATGAATTAGCCAGTTTCAATTCCTCAGGGCTTAGCCTTGGCATGTCTGGGACCACAGGTGACAAGGGCAAAAGAAATAAGGTGGAAAAATTCTTGTAGCCTGTTTATCAATGCTCAGATTTGTATCAATGGCTATGTTTAAGCATCCCACTGTGGAACTTACAAAGTATATAATTTATAGTTAATCCATTTTAATGGAGCTGGGTGAGCGGAAATTGATCATTTCTGCTTTGGTGTTGGATAATTAACTTGTAGAAAATTCTTCTACTGTGATGGATGCAAGGTAACTGTATTTTATATGCATATAGTATAAGTGCGTGTCCTTAGCATAACAGTGATAATTTATGTTACATTTGCAGCTATTGTATCCAATTGGAGGCATACAAATGATGAATTAGATGTGGCACAAGCTTAAATGGAATGTCATTAAGGAGGAGCAACTTCCTGTTATACAGATAATTATTTAACCATCACGAGTACCTCTTTATCCATAACGGACATGAGTCTGATGATTCTCAGCATAGTTGGCACACCTCTTGCCAAAGACAGGCTTCTCAAGAGGAGGTCGAATCAATGTATGTTTAGGACTGGAAAGGAAACAGGATGTGACCGGACAGCTACTGATAATAGACCAAATGCTTACACTGACTGAACTAAATATCTTTTTATAAACTTAGATTGGGCAATTTCTAAAAGACAAGTGGTGTCACGTCTTCTCCAAAGACAGGTCCTTGTCAGAGAGCAGCGTCCCAATTACATCCTCAACTTTTTCAGTTAGTTAAAATGAAAAATTGACCCTTCTCTGTTAAGGAGCATCACTCTCACTAATGTGTGTATGTGGCAGGTGTGTAGATGTTGGTGCTTTTGATTGGTGGCAGAAGGAATCCGGATTGGCCAAGCAGATGAGAAAGAAGAGCAAGAGAGAGTATGAAAGAAACTACAGTAAAAACTGAATAAACGCTTGTAGCACTTAACATCTCTGTTTATGTGTGAGGGAAACCTAAAAAAAAAACCTCTGTATTCTGGGAAATGTGTTACTTGACTCAGAAAAATTACCTTCAGATTTTTTAACTTTTGACTCTTGAACTCCAACTCAAATAGTACTAAAGGAACAGGTACTCACCAAGGTCTGCCTGAACCTTGTCACATTTCCATAATAAGCCATCATTTTTTCTTTGCACCTTGCTCTTTTCTCTAAATTTTCCCTGTATACTCTGTTTTATGTGCACACTGACTGCTTGTGTTACACAGGTGGTTAAATTGTCCAGTTGTGAGCCCAAGTGAAGAAATTGAATACATGAGAAAAAAATGCAAAGTTCAATGGGCTTTACTTAAAGTTAAAAGGCCGGCAATGATTAGTGAAAGTTTGAAGTCCAAGAGGCAAAGGTCAACACATGGAAAGACAACAATCGAAAACCAGGGAACAGAACTGGCAAAAGAAAAAAGAGAAAAGGCTACAAAACTGAGCAATGAAACTAACAAACATTGGGATTCAAATAATGACAAACATATGATTAACACGGTGAAATATACTACACAAATGAGTAGTCAAGGGAGACGACTAGTGGAGACAGAACTACATTGCACAGGGGACTGAAGTAGGAGCTATGCAGACATGGCCAAAGATACATCAAAATGCACACATCTTGTTGCAAAATAAAAAATATCCAACTGAATATATTGGTTTCCAATATAATCTTTGCCGGAAAGTATATAGAGATGTAATACATGTATCATTTACTTTCAAAATACATTTAAAAGATTTGCCATTCTAAATTTGTAGGAATTGACAGAACACTAAGGTTTTCATAATGAACACAAGTCTCTGGTGAGAGTCTGATCCCTACTGGAAGGAAGGACAGGAAGTAGAATGTGTCTGTATGTGTCTATCCCTGTACTGTGTATGGGCTATTTACCAAGGCATAAACACAGTTTCACACATATCCATCCAGGCGTGCACATGAGACGACTCACACCATTTTCACGTGGTATACCTCCAAAATGACTCACAGATTTTACTTGACCCAACCTTTCTTCTTGGAGATATACTGAAGAGATTACTATGAATAACAAGAAGCTGTGTTTTATTACTTTGATTTAATGCTTTATCAGAGCTTTTATTGCCCACTGGCTGTTTCATTTTCTATTTCTATCAAAATTATACTCCATCCATCACACTGTGGAGAGAAATTCAGGAACCCTCCTTTAATCGATAGACCGCTGCACAATTTATTTATTAATTCTATCATAAAATCTAAACGTAAAGCTACATTCACAGTTTATACTGCTCACCCAGCTATATGAAGATCAGCACACTCATGTCTACCCCGATAGCAGCCACACCGCTGCTCCCTCACTGTCACTTACCCACTCACTCACATAGCTAGTTTACCATTAGCCAGTTCTTTGTTAATCTCCACACTGTAGCTGAAACACTAGTGGTACCTAGAACTATCAGGACCGCCCAAAGGACCAAGTCCTTGCTTGTCAACACAACTGCTAAAAAAAACTTTACGTTATTAACTTACAAGCTCCTATTACCAACACGGGCTTGTTTACACATCTTTTACGTATCATTCACTCACATGCTGTTATTGTAGCACACCCATTGTGCATATCATTAGTTGTACTCTTGTTGCTTACATCATACCAATGTCAGGCTGGTGTGTCTTTACTTTTCTATGGATTTTAATCTTAAAAGGTAGATAATGTACGAGAGTGGTCTAGCTTTAATTTGCACTGTAATACTCAAAGTGATACAGTATTGAGTGGCATAATGGTGTAAAATGATTTTTTTTTAAAGCAGTCGATGAATTTACTGTTAACAAGTTAGCCAGTTTAATTGGTTTTGAAAGCTTTCTTGTAGGACATTTGAAGCGCTCTTGGGGCCCTCTGGTGGTCATGGGGAGCTGGGGACTAATTAGGTGCTTAGATAATTTATTAATTTGCCCGGCCCTGGTCTTACCTTCCCACAGACAGCTCAGCTGCTGCAAGTCAAACGCACAATTCCTTTCTAACAAGCTTGCTGGCTCAAACTTCTTTGGCCACATTTTTATATATTTAGCTTTTACCTATGGCGTTTAATACGTGTGCATTATAAAAATAAGAAATGCTTTTAAAGCTATTGCAGTTCGGATAAAACGTTTACCTTGACAGACATTTCACTGCACAATTTGAGGCAGGAAACATGCTGGCTTGCTTGGAAAGGGGTTCACAGATGATGAACTTACTGAAATACTAAATACTGTGAGTGGTGTGGGCTTACAAAATCCCCGAATGGAGGCATTTCTATGCACATGTGGGTGTGTGTCTCCAAGTGTTTCATTCTTCACTTTAACATCTATTTGCAGTATTTTTTTCATTTTAATAATCATGGACAAAATATTTTGAATATTTTGAAAATGGAACATTGCTCCTTTCTAAAGTATCTTGCATCTTCCCATAACAGTGCTCCCCCCATGGAATGTGTTCCTACATTTCCCTGGGGAGATCAGACTGACTGCGGTGGAAGCCCCAGATAAGGTCGGGGTCCAAGATGATAAATGCTCTTATATAGTGCTTTTCTAATCTAATGACCACTCAAAGCGCTATAGCCATGGCTAGTACCCATGAGCATTCCTCTTGGCTATATCTTTTCCAGTCAACCATGAACAGGATCCTGCCACAAACCAGTCAGAAGTCCAACAGGTTATAAACCACGGAGGTTGGTTGATTCACAGTGATGCAGGGAGGAGGAAGTGATCTACTGGAGGGTGGCAAGGAACTGAAGGTCACTGGCTTAAGGCAGGAAACATGGGATGTCAGATGGATGTGCATGAACCAAAGAAGCTGAAGCTGTTTGTATTACAAATGCTCTTTGAAGGTCGAGTGAAATGTGAAACCAGCTTACAGGACTCAGCCTGGTCCTGATCCAGATCCTGGATTGACAGTCAAAACACAGGCCAAATTATAAGATCCTGACTGTACAGCCAGAATATTGGCCTTAACCAGAAATTATAGTTCAGGTGGACTTAGAAAATATTGAGTGGGCATATAGAATCATCTTCATTATCATCGGTGGTCACTTGGTATCAAGAAAGACTGTCCTCCTTTTAGGTCCTTGTGGGGTTCTTTGCATGAGAACACCTGTGCCTAACAGCTTTTATCTGTAGAGGCTGATGTGTCTCCAGCCACATGATCCTTGGTAGTGGATCCCCAGAGTCTAATTGTAAGGAGAAACAAGAAGATTGGGGATGACCCTCTTTTCCAGTCTTCATCCAGCTTTACTGCTGTTGTGACATGGACAGATCTTCCACCATCTCTGCCACTGAGGTCTGTGTTGAATCACAGTTCATCTTGCACCTCCCCCTTGACCTTTCCACCTCAGGTAACCCTTCAAGGAGCCATGCTATAGCGACGGCGTAGCTCTTGGGATCATTAGCACTTGAAAGTTTCTCTACCATGGCAAGGTGGCGATCCATTAGAAGAATATAGAATGTAGCCAACCTCACATATGCTCTGCAAAGCTTATTACTAAATAATTACAGTTAGTTTTAGGTACCAGTTTACCAATTACTAAATTACCAACCACAGCGGACAGCATAACATAGCATCAGCAACATAAATATTTAAACATATACTACTGCAAAACAAGGTGCTACAATGCCTGGCAAACTGATGCATTGATGGCCAACTAAAGACACAATGCTGTGAATTGGAATTAAATCCATCCATCTGAGCAGTGTGACTTTAAATGGAACTTTCCCCTTTTTGTATAATAGCAGATATTTTCCAATGAAAACTCAAATATCTTGACTGTTCTATGTATACATTAGTAAGTTTAAGTATAATCATATAGCATTTTTAAAAACACATGTTTACAATGTAAGGGGTGGCATGGCTCAGTGGGTAGAGCGGTCACCTAGTGATCGCTGGGTTGCAGGTTTGATCCCCGGTCCTGCAGAGAAACACGTCGAAGTGTCCTTGAGCAAGACACTGTTCCCCTAACTGCTCTGCCCTGTGATAGACTGGCGACCTATACAGGGTGTACCCCGCCTCTCGCCCAATGAGAACGGAGATAGGCTCCAGTTCCCCCACGACCCGATTTCGGATAAGCAGTAGACGATGGATGGATGGATGGATGTTTACAAAGAACTTTACAGTCACAAAAAACAAGACTAAATAAGAAACATAAATCAGACAAAAATCAAATATGACAAAAAGAAACAGACCAAGTTGAAAACCAACCACAATGGGTCAATAAACAGGCTTACCTAAAAAGACTATTTTTGGAAGGGGCACAAAACAGTCCAAAGAATTAGTAAATCTAATGGATTCTGGAAGATTATTCCAGGTAGTTGGGGCTAAAACTGCAAAGGTACAGTAACCTTTTGTTTTACAATTAGAGTGAGGGATGGATAGAAGACCAAGGTTGGAGGATTGAAGTGGTCTGAATTTTGAAGATTAGATTAGAAACATAACTGGGGCAAGATCATGCAGGTCTTTAAATGTAATCAACGAGATATTGTAGGTTATTCAGAATTTTATGGGAAAGCAACAGATAAATGAAAGAAAACGGCTAATGTGGGACCTATAGCTGAATATAGTGAGCAATCTAGCGGTTGTAATTTTAACCAATTGTAAGCAATATAAAGTGGCTTGACAGACAAGGGTAGACCGAGTTATTGTAATCTAGAAAGGAAAAGATGAAAGTATGAATTAATATTTCAAGATCCTTAAAAGACCAAATATATCTGATTTTAGCAATATTTCTTAACTGAAGAAAACAAGATTGAACAAGCTACATAACATGGTGATCAAAAGACTTATTCTGTCAGAAAATGATACCAAAGTTTTCAGCAGCAGGTTTGATGTTTGAATGAAGTGGACCAACAAACTGATCAACTGTTGATTAAAGTTCCTGGGTTGGGTAGAAAAATGGATCTAAGTATAATCAGTATCCAGGCGTAGTCATGGAAGAGAGGGGTTGCAATTCGGTGAACTTAAGTTTAAATCACTGCTTTTTGCAGATGATGTGGTTCTGTTGCGCTGCCTTAACCAAACCATCGTTACCAAGAGAGAGCTGAGCCAGAAGGCAAAGCTTTCCATCTTCCGGTCAATGTTTGTGCCCACTCTCTCCTATGGCCATGAAAGCTGGGTCATGACTGAAAGAACAAGATCACGGATACAAGCAGCTGAGATGAGGTTTCTTATGAGGGTGTCTGGTGTCTCCCTTAGAGATAGGGTGAGAAGCTCAGACATACGTGAGGGACTCGGAGTAGAGCCATTGGTCCTACATATAGAAAGGAGCCAGTTGAGGTGGTTCGGGCATCTAGTAAGGATGCCACCTGATCACCTCCCAAAAGAGGTTTTTCAGGCACGTCCAGCTGGGAGAAGGCCACGGGGTAGACCAAGGACCAGATGGAGGGATTATATCTCCA
>OMLC01056691.1:0-15000 GCA_900302585.1 Regalecus glesne
TATATGCATTAACTTTCAAATATCACTTCCACTTTAAGTGTCCAGTGCAACATTGGCCATACAAAAACCATCTAACCTTGAAAGTCAAAAAAAAGGACAAAAATTCATAGAACTGAATAAATATGAACCAATAACCTACGACTAGTCATCCAAATAAAGGGTTTGCACTTTGCTTTGAATCTGACCCACTTACTGCATTGTCACATCAAGAGAGTCTGGGATGTGAAAGCACAGAAGAACAAGTAACACACCACTCAGACTTTCACAAGTGTGACAATGGTGTGCACAAGCACACCTTGTTAGCTAGCAAATGTCCAATTTTTGCCCTGCTGGGCATTGTTTTTGGTACTTTCTTTTCTGTCAGGTTACCTATCAACAGCTTCATGGAAATAACCCCCATCATGAAATGAAATTTTCAGGAAAGCAGGGCAATGGTCCCTGGATGACCTATTTAAATTTTGGAGGAAATTTAGTCACGGTCATGAAAAAGATCAAGATTATTTTTACTAGAAAATGGCTAGATTTAATTCAAATCCCCAAAATGTCGGACTTTGTATTCTCAATATATATTCCCATCCTTTGCTATGCATTGTTTTGAGGACCAGGAGTTTAGCATCACTTGTTCCATAATTATTGTGAGATATACATCTAAATAGATTCTTATGCGTCCATTTACAAAAGAAATTAACAAAGCACTCTCCAGGTATTCAATTTTCACCCACGTTAAGAATATTTTCATTTGTCCAAATGGCCAAACAAGAACAAATTCATACAGAACAAAATGACAAAACACTAACTTTGAGAAAAATCTTGGTCTTGCCAATCTGCCAGTCATCATGTTTCCCTAGCCTGGCTATGCCTATCTGCTTACAGGTGCCTCGCAGATCCTCCTAAAACAGAAAAGAACAGGATAAGAATGACTGCTCTGAATGATAAATAAGAGTTTTACAGGGCAAGGATGAGAAGAGTCTGTGTCGAAATGGTGTTAAAATTAAATCCGAAAACCTATTTGTGGGATGTTTTACCTGAGCTTGGAAATTAAACAGGGGTTGCGCACATATCCAAGAATAGCAAGTAAGATGTATTGGTGTCTGACCAAAAGATAACACTATAACGGAATGGATCCCCATCCCTTTAAGTCTAAATACTTTGAAAGAAGACTGATAGTTCTGACATTGCACATCCTCATTTCTGCCAGTGAGATGTGTACATATAACAGCATGATGTGCACTGGCTTCCATATCATCGAGCCATATATGATGTTAGACACAGACATAGGCTTGGCTCCAGGTCAAGATGCTAAATGTTGATCTGAAAACATCTCACATATCCAGAAATGAGGATGTGGAATGAACCGCAGCAACTGACTTGTTGTAATATGGAAATGTGGTTTTCGGAAAGGTAACTTGAAACAGCAAAATTGAGCAAAATGTTTGAAAATGAGTATTTTTTTAGAAAAGAATGGAAACTGTTGCAGTGTTGACCTGTTTGTGGGCTGGTTTGACACCAGGCATAAGGACTCGGTAACGGTCGACAAACTCAGAAAAGGTGTATCGTATAGGATAGCCAGCCCTTCTAATCCTGATGGTCTCCATCATGCCAGAGTAGCGAAGCTGACGAACACAGAGCCCCCTGTCAAACAGCTGCAAAAAAAGAATGGGCACATATTACAGCAAACACAGGGCAACATGTTTTACACTATTAACTTTGCTGTTAAGGACATTGGTAACACTGTATCTCTTCTGAAGGGATGCTGTCATTAAGTCCCATGAAATATCTGTGATAGGCCAAAAACCCAGAGAAGCCAAATGACTTAGACCTGGAAGGCTGAATCCAAGCAGACATACAAGTACACGCAGACACTCACCATCGCCTTTTTAAACTCGTTGGGTTTAATGCAGCGGACAAAGAATGGTTGACACACACTGAGAGTTCTCATCAGCATCTCTAGAGAGCGCTTGAACTGGCTGCTCAGGGTAGGGGAACGCTTCCTGGTCTCAACACCCTAAATACACGTACACACACACACACACACACACGTACACACACAAAGACAGACATGAACATTGTTAAGACAAAGTAAGACAGACCTAGGCTATAGGAGGCTTTTGTATCCTTTTCTTTATCTTTACATTTCTTGTAGCTGTGATAAGCAGGCATTTCTTAGATCAAGCCACTGAAGCAATTTATTAAATCAATGCCAAAATTCCTAAAATGTTATTTTGTGAACAGTTAGGACAGATATACATATCATACTTCAATCTACAAGCAGTTTGGATTGGATATTGCTCTGCAAACTGGGTTGTAAAGTGTTTCAGTAAATAAGTGTATTCCTGGCTTACCCTGAGACTTTTTCTCATCAGCATACAGCTCAGAATACAGTGATTGGCTTTGAGATGTAAAATGAGAAATGATGTGATGCCTCTTTATTTCAAACATTTCTTTATTGAATTATTTTGTATTAGAAAGAGAGCAAAAAGAATAAAAGGTTCATAAGTGTACAGAAATACAACATATTTGATGGTGAACACAGAATAATGAAGACATTCAAATAATGACTTATGTTTAAAATGGTAGCTTGGTGTTTAGAGTGTTTGCCTCAGGAACTGGCGAGCCAGAGGCTGTGGATTCGAACCCACAGCAGGATGTAAGGAAGGTTATTCGGCCTCAATCCCCTAAGCTCCAGCTAAGCCCATTTCCACCCCCACAATGTGGGGGTGGAAATGGGCTTCACTGATGGTGATATATAAAACGGCCCTCTCATTTTTGTTAAAAAAAGGGTAAATATAGCCCTAAATTGCAATCAGTTGATCCAGACATCAGTTTTCCAAATCATCCATTTTAAGCACCAACTGTTCAACAGCTGCTTTAATCATAGTGGTCTTGGTGTCGTGATTGGCGCTAATTATTTCTTCAGCTTCTGTGATTTGTACTGTGACCTCCTTAGCTCAATGGGTAGAGCAGTTTTCTAGTGATTGGCAGACTGTAGGTTCAATTCCTGGTCCAGCAGAAAGTATTTAAAGGTATCCTTGAGCAAGATGCTGAGCTTCAAACTGTTTATGTCTGTTTGACACAACGCCATAACCGGAAGTTAATGGGACGCCATTTTGAAAACTGGTGAATTTGTAACCATTAACATTGACATCCCAGCTTTTCACGCATAAAGGCATATTCTCAAACCTGCAGACAGAGCTTTATTTCCTATGCTAAAGTATAGTTTAAAGAGAAAAAAATGATCAAGCACAATTTGTTTTCAATTCCTTAAAATTTCCAAAAGAGAAAGAATTTTCCCTTTGTCTTAAAAAGGGGTGTTGAGAAGTCCATTCACCTCGGTGTATCTGTAAACATAGCCGAGTAACATCAAGAATGGCGGGATTAAGATTCTTAATGGTAGTTGTAATATGATTACATTTCATACCTGCACTTGAGGTATGTGATAAAATTTCTTATCCATCTCACTTTATTTGAGGTGTCTGCTGATATTCTACCCGTTACCCCAGCTTGTAAAATAACACCACACAAATGTAGGCCTAGTAACTCCTTTATTTTAAATCCAGTTGTATAATGCTCATTTGATTATTACAATACTCTGATTGTAAGGGAATATGCCTCTTTTTGTCTCAGACACTATAATTTGACGAATAAAAGGAAAGGATAGGTTTTTAGTATTCAAGTTAAATGCGTCCATGTATAAGTTGTAGCAAAAAACCTCCAGTGTAGAGGAGGTTCAAATGAAAGTCCTCTTATGTTGATTTAAAAAAAGTGCTGCTTTGTCGTCATTCACTCCCACCATAATAGCTGTTAGCACAGGGAAGACAAGATACTTATAGGAACAGGGTACTACAGATTATTTCTATGCAACAAATAAAACGTTATCACACAAACTTGAAACAAGTCAGCCCTGACACTTCCCAACGCCATGTTGAAAAATTGGAGATCATTTCTTTCAATCCATTGTGAAATGTGACAATATGCTTCCAACATTTTATTTCACTAGGTCAAAAATCTTCATCAAGTTCTGCTTTATGCTCATTGGGTGAAGGAGTTAGTGTGTCTGTGTTGCATGTGAGTGTGTTTTTATCTGTATGTAAATATACCTTTGTCTGTATCCATTATTTTTGTGAAGGTACACTTGTGACTCTTGTTATTTCCATAGTGAACCTCTTATCATGCTATTGCTATTATCCAATATTTCCCCAAGGACCGTTTAGTAAATTAGATTTAGGAAAGGCATGCAGCTTGTTGGAGTTGCACGATGGAAATTGGGACTACATGTGAAGTAAATATTAATTCAAACTGCATCACTGACAAAAGTACAAAGGGATAGTGAGACCACACATTGCTACAAGCCATTGTTTACCTTGGGAGCAGGGGTGCTGGGCTGCTGATAGCCACACAGAAACTGATGACAGAGAACGGGATAGAAAAAAGAGAGATCAAGGGGAAGTGACCGCTGTAAACCCAGCACCATGAGGAACAAAGGTTAAGGACGGCAAGCCTACCAATGACATAATTACAAGAGGAGAAAACCATACTGCACCAATACATATAAACTAAGCTAATGGAAAATTTAGTGGGATCAGCTTGAATTTACCATGGCAACATCGGCTTGGAAGATTTGCTTGATAAACTTGTTCTTGGAGGAGTGGACTAGCTGGATGATGTCTGTATGAAGGCTGTCTCGATTCTTCTCCAGGAAGCCTGAACCAGGAGTGGTTGGAGAGAGGAAAAGAAGGAGAGCATTAGAATTTAACATAATATATCTGTTAAATTTCACCACAGCTTAAGAGCCCTTTATGCACACAGCAATTCAATCCAATCCTGTTCAAAATGTCAATGACAAGTGTGCATTACTTAGTGTTATAGAGTAACATAATACAATGATATGACACCATGTGGTATAACGCATAGACCAAATAAATCTGCAGATACCTCTGGTCTCATAGTGTACCACACCAGCAAAATGCTGGATGCCAAACTGAGTCTCATAGTTGTTCTTGGGTGGGATATAGTTGGCGTTGAGCTTGTGCTGCGAGTTGAGTTTGTACAGCATTGTGGAATCGGTTCCCTGTGAGAAGCACAAAGAAAGATCAAAATACCAACTTTTAACAATTATTTCATGCAAAATTAGCATAGTGACATTTCCAAGCTTTTTGAGCTTTTTTAGATTTCACACATCTGATGATTTTTAGTCAGTGTAATATTCTTCGGATAACCAAGCTTGAAGTGGAGACCAGACTAACTACTGTTTAGTGGCTCTTCCAGATTACCTTAGGAAACTTGCTTTCTTCATCGATTAGAGAGATGATATTCATTGGTTTGTTGGCGATCATGTCCAGGGCTTCCTGGTTGTCAGTGAACTCAATGTGCTGCCAGCTGATGTCCTCCAGGTTGTACTCCTCTTGTTCCAGCTTAAAGACATGGCGCACAAAGAACTGCTGCAGGTTCTCATTGGCAAAGTTGATGCATAGCTGTTCAAAACTATACGGAGATATGGAAAAATTAATCAATTAAATGAATTGATATGAAAAAAATACCCATGTTTTCATAAGACATTAAGATGAACTCCTGACAAAATTTCACCAATGGCTGTCAATAAGCATGGTTTTCAAGTCAAACTTTGCCTTCCACAGAATAAAAAATGTTAAATTTTATAACAGCTTTGACTTGATTTCTTGCGATTTATTTCTGTTTGTGCAGTGATTTTGAAATAAACTATTTATAACACAACACTTATGTCTGGGAATTAATGAGCTTAGTGGATGGACCAGCTCACTGCTGACTCAGTTGGCCTTGGCTGCATACTTTTCTCTCACCAATCATAATTGCCCCTGCAAGAGGGAGGGCTATTTAGCTCAAAGAGGTCAGTTTATACAGCTCTTATGATAGTTGTTTGGCAGCCGTTCACCCACCTCTACTGCTTTTATCCAATCTGCAGGAGATTTCTGCTTTGTGCTAACAATTGATAGAGGTGAACTTAAAGTGTAATCTGTGCATATGAAGAGAGAGGTCCAATTTATGTCTCACGGTTAGTCCCCATGTTGTGGGGGTGGACAATGACTTGGATGGAGCTGGGAGGCATATGAAGCAGATCCATCTGTTCTGTCCTGTGGTTGAAGAGCACAGTTGACTTAAAAAGGTCTGTTATGAACTATCATGAAGGAATTACCTGTTTACAATGAAGTTCTCAAAGCCAAAGATGTCCAGCAATCCAATAGATCTGCGCATGAGCTTATTCTCACAAGATGGTGGTCTGTATATTGCTGCATTGATCTTATCCACAATCCAGACAAAAAGCCTGCCATAGATTCCCTGAAAGAATAAGATAATATTCAGAAAGAACACATTTCCTCTAACTTTTGACAGTTTTTCCTGAAACATGATGGACATGGATGGATGGATGGATAGATATTTGAAATTTTTTTAACCAGAGTGTCTGACAATAAGAAAACAGGAATATTTTTGAGTCTTGCTCAATATACTTTCATAGTCCAAAGGGCTATATTATAGACTGAACCTGCAATTTTAAGGTTTCGAGAAAAACACCTTATCTAGTTTGCCTTGGTCTATATTTTATCAAGTTTCAATAGGGTGGGTGTGGGGGGGTACCGTCACCTTGACAAAGGCATCCCTGACGTCCAGGCCCTGCATCACACTTAGAGGTGTGGCAACACTCTCACCTCGAGTTATCAAGGTCCGTGTGGTCAGACACACCATCACGTCCTTTGGCTCCACCTACATACAGTACAACACAAACTAATATTATAGCAGCAGGGAAACTAATTCTACCAAACTAAATCAACTAATACTTGAATTGTAAGTATTTTATACAAACGTATATGCGTGCACACATCCAGACACACACACGCACACACACACCCACACGCACGTGCGCGCACCCACACACACAGAGGATACACACCTCCATGAGTGCAGCAGCAGTTACAAGATCAGGGGATCTCACCACCACACAGGCATCCAGGTTATCATATGTACGAGCTGAGGGGGGAAGGAAGGCACCGGAAATAGGATTCATATCAAAATACATAAGATATCATATCAGCTATGCATCCATCCTGAAATTCCTTATGTGAGTTTTGAAAGAGAAAATCTAAATGTAGCCAAACTTCAGAACAAATCAAAATATCTACATGTAAAATTGTCAATTCCTGTATCAAAGGATTTTAAATGCCACTATTTTAATTTTCTGATTACCCTGCCATGTCTTGCTCTATACACAATTATGCAGCGTAAAATTGCATTTTAACTTTTTGTTCTTTTTAAAGTCCAGTAAAGCACCAGAATATTCACATTATCTATTGCAGGAGGCTGCTGCATACACTATAAAACACCAGGTACAATGTGTGAAAAAAAAAAAAAATTATGGACCAAGGAAATATGCAGTGTAATTCACCCTCAAAACGTAGGTTGCCCATGTGCAGGATGGCAGCCAGCAACTTGGAGATCTCCCAGTTCTCTGTCTCGGTGAACATAAGAACCTTCATTGCAGCCAGGATGCTGGAGTAGTCATTCAGATCATTACGACCATCACACTTTGTACAGTTACCCTGTAGAATGGACGTCTTTTTTAAGTACTTAGTATTTTGAGCTCTTGTGGGCTTCTTGTGCACTCGTGAATGTACACTCAAGCACACACGCATGCAAACACATGCACACAGCAAACATACACACACACTTACCATGGTAAGGTAGGAGTAATCAGTAGCAAGACCCAGGCCCAGCTTAGTTTTAAGCTCTGGAGCCATACCTCTCAGCATGCAGTAAAATATATGGTAGTTCCTCTCATCTGCAGCCTGAGGGCAGAAAGTGAAAGTGATAAGACTGCTTTAAAATAATGTTAAATACCCTTGCCCCTTTTTTCAGGAATCTAGACTCTAAGTGCATATTAAGTGCAGCAACCATCTGTCAAGGGGAAGAAATGTGGCTAAATTAGGTTTGATGTGATTATTTTAGATTTTAGCTTTTGGAAATTTCTTTTGCACTATCAGATGAAATAAACTTGAACTGATTTTAATTGAAAATGGGAGAACATGAATTTGAGGTTTAATACTGAGCATCAGTGTTCAAGAACGCTGTTTGTATGGAAGGTGGGCAATAATCCAGACAAGATTTCTCACCTGTCGGCAAACACGAGACTTCTCTAAAAGGTACTGTTCTATCTTGGCTCCTTCAATGGCCCCACGCTTGTTGAAGTGAATATCGATGTACTTCCCAAATCGGCTGGAGTTGTCATTACGAATGGTCTTGGCATTGCCAAATGCTGATTAGATGAACAAATGACACAGTCAGAAGAGAAAATCACATACAATAGGCATAATTGGTATTTCATCAAATGATCAAAATACAGTGAATATTCAGCAGTATTTTCATAAAGCACATAATAACAAATTATACATACATTGGAGCAACTTTTCTGGAAATGATACTCCTCTACCAAAAATGGAAGAAGCATGTTGTGAACACTGTAATTAACAACCTCTGACCTTCGAGGATGGGGTTGGCCTCCAGAACTTGCTGTTCTATCCATGAGTGTTGTCCACTGATGGCTGCCAGGAACTGGAGAATGAGCTTTGTGCTCTCGGTCTTCCCTGCTCCAGACTCACCGCTGCCACACAAAACATCTATCACAATCTGTCTCTCTCTCTCCCTCCCTCTCTTAGCCACCATTTATGTTAGAATGGTGGGTAACCCTGATTTCAAAATTCAGAAATAAGTGTTCTTTGTGATATTTCAGTCATCCCCACACACATATGAGTTAATGTGTATGAATATGCAATTTTGGTGGAGATATCAAAGTAAATAAAATCATATTTAGACACAATTTCATTCCTATTCACATTCATCTCACTCATATATGAGCACAAGCAAAGCACACACACACACACACACACACACACACGCATATTTAATTAGGTAACTTTTTGGGGGCACTGCATTGACTTACATTAGTTCTCTGGAGGCTTAACCTAGCACTAATCACAACCTAACTCCAATGAAGACTGAAACCATTTTACACCATGCTGAACGTGATGGCAGTGTCACCAAATTGGGTGCATTGATTTTGTTCCAAATTAGAAGTGCCAACCTTAATCAACTTGTGCCAAGTTCAAACATGTCCCCGAAGGTGGCCTATGACAGAAACACACTTGCATACACACCTAATAATGCAGCACTGGTCCTTGGTGGTTCTTTGCATGTTAAAGTAGCAGTTGTCTGCTATGGCAAATATGTGTGGGGGCATTTCACCAATCTTCTTGTTGGTGTAGAGGCGGATCTGATCTGCTGTGTAGATAGGGAGCAGCTGGTATGGGTTGACTGCCACCAGGATAGAGCCTGTATATGTCTGCAAGTACCAGGAGTCCAAATGATATGGAAATTACTAAATTACATTCGAGTATTAATATCTTATTCTAGTGTGAAGTATCATATTATACTATAGAAGAGACAAGGTATTGTCGATTGGTCTATAGTTAGTGAGAATCTATTACTTTTAAAGTTATAATTCTCCCTGTAAACATAAGGAATGATTTGGATCCACTCTTAACCTGTTTTCACACTGCACAATGAACCAAACAATGTCTTGAAAGCCCTCTTTTGTGCCCATTTGGGTTTTAAAACATTTTTAAGACATGTGGTCAGACTGGCACAATATTGCTCTGATAAGCTCTGTCAGGGGTTTGGATATTGAGGAAAGATTGGTGCTAAGGTGCTAAATCTACCCTTGGCTGTTACAGAGAGATCTGGACTTGTATAAAAAGTATTTACAAAGAGGGATACCTCATAAAGATATAGACATTTGTATGGTCCTAGCTGTATGGACATGTGCTATGTAGTGCTGCAAAATTAACTAACATAGATGACACGCTCATTGTAGCGGATGAGTAGGTTGCGGAGGATGCCGGCTTCATTCAGGTCCCCTAGACGGATCATATCCTCCACCCCATGGATGGAGGTTGGGTGCATGGGCTTGATGTTGATGGCACTCTTCGGGGTGATCCAGTGCTCCTGTATGTGTATGGGGGGATTATGTTTACAGGCATGAGCATATGGAACTGGAAGAGTTAAGGTCAGAGAAAGGGATTTTAAGTTATTTAACTCCATATACAATGGAAATGAGTTCAAATAGCATACAGCAAGTAGTAACACATTCCTGTATTTCAGTATCATTGATAGGAGAGGTTTGTGATCATATTCAATGCTTTCTCTCTACCCTGTTCTTAACTTACCCTGCCCTCATCATCCAGCACATGGATCTGTCCAGAATCGCACAGTTTGACCACAGCTCCAACGGGGACATCGAACTCCCGGCCCGTCTTAAGGTCCAACCACACATTGTCTCCCTAAGTAATAAAAACAACCATTGTTATGACGTGCCAAACTTGTAGGCGCTGCACAAACTGGATAACTACTGCGTTACACTGAAAGCAAGTTTAAGAGCTGCATAATTCTAATAGCTGATAATATTTATAATATTATATAATATATTACTATATTACATAGTATCATATAAAATTAAATTATAGTATAATTTATATTTCCCGGTTGGGACTCATAAAGCAATATCTTATCTTATTTTATCCCTTAGAATTGTGCAGTATTTGTCAAAAACACCCTATTTGTGTTTTGACAGAAAATGCTCAGGAGTACAGGACTCAGCTGACATTCCGTAATTGTCTAATAGGTCTTTTACAACAGTCAAGTGGTTGTTATATGTCACTTGCATAATTCAATTTCTTTATCCCAGTATTTTTTTGTGCTGTTAAATGTTTATTCATCCTAACTAACAGTAAAATATGTGAGTTGCCTTATTGTATTCATATGTATAATACATCACCCCTATTTCATTCGCCAACTCACCCAACAGCGAGATTACATACTGATGAAGGCTTAACCCTGTCCAGCTGAAATCTAGGAAGGACATTGGGTGATCTCTAACCTCAGAGCTGGGCACTGTTGCTAGAGAGAGTGTGGTGCATATGGTGTAGATGGATGCAGCATAGGATGAGCAGCTTCTACTGTATCAGGTGTCACTTGGGTACAACTCAGGAGGCCTGGCTCAGCCAGAGCAAGGACTTTGCCATGTCTCACAATAAAACGCACATGGTTTTTTGACTCAGCAGACTTTAGGCCTGTCGGATTCATTACTGGCCACATACTGCTCTCCATTACTACATACTAATTTAAATTGAGTCATAATTGCTGAAAACCCAAATCAGAAAATCACATTTACATTTATTGCAAAATTATACTTCTGTTTATTCCGGTTATCTTGCTATGAGGATGTTTGACTTTCTTTTCCTCATTTTCCATTTTCTGTTGGGCTTTGAACACCCTGAATCATGCATTCATTGAATGTCCTGACACTCTGTGGTGACACCATATCAACAAACAAGTTTGTGTGTTATATATTAATGTCTAAAAGCTCATAGACATATCTCCAGCGTGTCTAGTTTTTCATGGCGCTAGACACGGTGACTGCCATGGCAAATCCTCTAATAACAGAAAACAAAACTGCAGAGGAAATTCTCTCCTCAGTCTAGACCATGCTCTTAAAGAGGGTGCTTTTTCATTTAACAGTATCCCGATGTCTTTGATGGGAATGAGATTTGTGGCTGCGGCTTTCAGCTGAAATTGAAACAGTATATGGCTCATCTAAGCTATGCCCTCCAGGACTGTGAGTAAAGGGAATATGGGGGGCTCAAGCTATTATGAAGACATTTGATGGCCTGATAGACTGAAAATAGTGGCTGAATGAAGAGATATGTGTTTATGGGGAGTTTGGGAAGCTCAGAAGAGGTAACTTCAAGGTTAAATTTGATGAGATCATTCTGCATGTGCTTGACAAGGTTTGAAGGAGACATTCATATTCAAATTGTTGACATCAATGCGCAAAATCTTACCTATCAGGGGGGAAAAAGTAGGTGATGTTTTTATACCCAAATGCAAAGACTCATATACACTGATTGAGGCATATAACCCCAATTTATTCCCCTCAAACATCTAAGTGACCCACAGAAAACTACTGTAGACTGGTTGTAAGCTCCTTGCGTGATGTGTTAAGCTACCTGAAAGCTGCATAAATATGAAATAGGGGACTGCTGAAAAATGTCAATGCATGCCAAGCAAACCTTCCCTGCATGAAGGAAGGATAAAAAATGTACATGTGAATTGGTGAGTATAGCAAATTAGTGTGACTAAGAAAGACGGCGAGAAATAAGTATAGATTATAATGGTGCAAATGGAAAAACAGACATGATGGAGGAAAGGTTATAAACAGAACAAGAGCATGAGAGAACTTGTGATGAACGCATGACGCAGTTATGGTGTGGGCAGACAAGCTTTTTATCAGTATTCATTTATTGGCAACATTACGCACCTGCTGTAGAATGACCATGGCTTAGCCTCTGGTTGATTCCAGGACATCAGAGGTCACCGTATGACGGCTCTGGGATAGAGACAGAGAGACAGAATCAAAGTGTTGCAATTGAAACGACAAACTCTGATTAAAAAATAAGCTGGGATTGTCAAAATCGAAAACAAAAATCTAGAAGAAGACCATAAAAAAGTGCTTTTGTTAATATAAGCTTTAGATATATGCACAACTTAATGAATTACATGTTAACAATTTTATTTATTTAGCCTAAAAGTATGGGTACTGTCATACAGATATGAAAGCAAATTTTGCTAACTTGCATTGTTACATTGTCACAATTACCACCGCTCGTCCAAAAAAAAGAAATCTATTTTCCTAAACATTGATTGTGTGTTGAGACAAACAAGAACATATCTGTAATCTTCTATGCCAAAGCAAACTGCCACCAACATTGTCAGTCACAAAAATGTTCTGTTCAGACACTCACATCCCAATAACACCTTTCATCATCCCCCTCTTGAACTCTAATGAATAAAGCTGGTCATAACCAGGCTTTTGCCTTAAAATAACATGGGGCCTTGGTAAGCTACTGCTGAGGAGGGCCACTGCGGCCTGAGAGAACTGTTCAACAGGCCTCATCCACATCTTTATGCCCTTTATGACATAAAATTCATAAACCGTGTAGATGCTTTAGATCATAGATAGTGTCAATTTTCTTACTTTTTAAGGTATTTGCTTCAGTAGGAGTGATGTCAACATTCCTATACCTATTCTTGTTTTTCAATCCTTTTTCAATCCCATTTGTACTGCCAGCAATACGATAAAGCTTTCATGTGTTAACTATATTGAATAATCTATTGTATGCTGGTTAGTTTCTTAATGCTGTATGTATTTTGTTATTGGGAGCAGGGGTGGCTCAGCAGTAGAGTGTATGCCTGCAAGCCAGATGCTGAGGGTTCAATCCCACCGCAGGGCATCAAGAAAGGGCATCCAGCCTTAATCTCCCATGCTTGGTAAATGTGAGACAAATGATAAAAAATATAAACCATATAAAATACTAAAGCACATTCTGTTAAAACAGTGCAACATATACTTTTACGAGGATGCACATTTAAGAATTACCTTTATAACTACTTGAATCATTAATATGCATTTACAACTAAATGACCATTATTCTGATAACTTCTTCACACACTGCATATATATTCCTCTGTAACACTGTTGGTACTACTAGCACCTGTAGCTTTATTCAGCCATTGCTCTTTATCTGTGTGGATTCATATATACATATACATAGCATACTACAGATAGTCTATATATCCACAGCCAGATGAAACAACACAATTAGAGCAATCAGTAATTGTATCAATTCTTCCTTAGCTTGTAATCATTCTATTTCACTTCAGATGACCTCTCATTCTCTGAACTTGTCAGTAACTATTCTGCAGAGACTGCCAAGTCAGAGCACAGTTGACCCTTATGTCAGCCATATGGCCCAGCTGTACACAGGAGACAAAGGAATGAAATGGGTTGGGGGCTGATAGAATGGGGGCTTGCATAGGCCTTTAAAGGCTTACTTGGATCCCCGGGGCTAATCCGTTTGCTTTAATACTGTGCATGCCATACAGCAGTTTAGTATGGCTGTGCTGATTCATTTTTTCACTTAAAAAATACCTCGTCGAGCAGTGTGTTCCTTCTTTTATGCCTCATTGATGATAACAGTGACAAGGTATGTGGCAGGCCTTAGTCTGAAGAAGTCAAAATTTCAACTGAGGTATGCGGCAGAAGTCCTATTTCAGTGCCAGTTGAATTCCACAAGTGGGAACACAATATACTGATGAGAGTATTGAAAGAAGGTTTGGCTCAGTCCAAACAGGATGTCTGTCTGTCTGTCTGCTAGTCTCTAAAAATCCAGTATGTGATGTATATGAGTGGCACTACACTTTAGCCATCACTTCAGATGGCACATTCAGTTATACAAAAATAAGACTAAATAAAGCTAAAAGGATTTGAACAACAGGTTGAAATTAAACTGGGTTGTGGGTTTAGAGTCTTGCTTAATGACACTTGACAAATTATTCACATGGTGAGAATTAGCCTGGTGGCTAGCTCTGTCTAGCGTATTTGTATTCCAGATGTTCATTAGTATGCACTGTCCCCATAAAGGATATTATTATTATTATTATTATTATCATCATTATTATTATAATCATATCTTGTAATTCTATTATATTTCTGTTATCCTCGGTGTTGTATGCTGTAAATTGTGTTTTATTCTGTATACACAACATCCAGACCTGTTTGTCTAGGGAGAGATCCCTCCTCTAATGCTCTCCTTGAGGTTTCTTCCATGTTTTATCCTTGTTAAAAGGTTTTTAAGGGAGTTGTTCCTTATCTGATGTAAGGGTCTAGGGACAGGATGTTGTGTTAATCTAAAGCCCACTGAAGTAAATTTGTAATTTGTGATAATGAGCTGTAAAAATAAAACACAAGTTTTGCAAAACACAGTAATCTCCTCAGGTCCTTAAAAAAAGAAAAACCTAAGCTACTGAAGCTAACAATGGAGATATGAAGCATTGCACATGAGTGAGTGATAATGATGGTAC
>OMLC01056693.1:8470-22965 GCA_900302585.1 Regalecus glesne
TTTAGACATATATATATATATATATAGTCCTACCAATATTATATGCATAACAGGAATTACACTGTGAGTTCCTTGAATAATCTTAAAATTCAAAAGTCTTCTTCTCTTCCTCCCATTCCTTTTTAGGGGACAATCAGATGCAGTAGATTTTTTCCATATGTATCCATAGATTATAATAACAGGATTGATACGTGGATGAAAGAGCAGCTGGATAGATTGTAAAGTAATAGTTTGGCAACAGTTTGAAAGCCCTTTGAAATATACCAATCAAGTTAGTTTTTTTATCAAATTGGCAAAGTTAGTGGCTTGCTCATACCTCTTACCTGAGCAATGTATTTCAACTTAGAGTAATAATGCGTTTTAATATTAAGAAGCTATTTGCAATTAAAACAATCTAACCAACAGTTCAAGGCAGTTCAGTTAATAATTTTCTGGGTGATGCACTGTTTTGTTTTGTTTTTTATCTTTGTGCAAATCTATTTGTCATATTGCCAAACTCTCCGTCAACTGGGAGCTATTTTGGCCTATAGACTCTTATCCCCTGTTTTGGTTGCAAGGACATTAATTTACCTAGAGTGTTTTTAAATTTGGCAGCAACCAGCAATAGTAAATGATTTGGTTGTTTGAAGGTGTGCAGTGTTGAAGCCACCAGTGACACCTATCCTCAAAGTCAATGAACAGAAGGATAATATTTCACAGCAGGTGTCCAAAAGCTATAAATGGATTTGACATTATCCGTTTTAGACTAACTAGAAAATAACAAGCAAAGTAGGTACATCAGTGAGGCATATCAAATCAATGAAAGGCATACATATACACTTTTAAAAAGGTTTCCTTATCAGTTCCACAAGGGGACATTTTGAATTCTCGGCATTTTAACCCATCATATTGTACAGGAGCAGTAAGGTGCCTCCACATGGAACATGGGGAGTAGTATCTTGCTTTCAAGGATACTTTGACATGTTTCCTGCAGGACCAGTGATCATACCTGTAACCTTGCGATTGACAGACGACCGCACCCACTAAACTATGCCATCCCTACAACAAATAACATACATAGTTCTCATACTTCTGCTTCTACTGTGCAGTGACAACAAAATCAAATATAATCTGTTCTAATATGTAAAGCCAAAGAGTCTTCCGATCTCATCTGTTCTAACAGCAATCAGGTCCCTTCTACGTGGAGTTTGTATGTTTTCTCTGTGTCTGCATGGGTTTGCTCTCAGTGCTCCGATTTCCTCCAATCAAAATTAGACATGCAAGGACTGCAGATGTGAATTGACTTCAAGCTATAATCTTGTGTGGTGCATTTAATGGTGACATTAATATAAATATCTGCACATAATTCCTTTAAAAAAAGGAAACATGGGTACTATGACAAAGACATATTCATCCTGTCCCATCTGATTTTCTAATTACCTAATTTGTTACCGATTGTTTTAGTGCCCATTTACCAGGAGCTTTGACAAGATGTGGACAAATGGAAATACCTTTCACCAAACTCACCACCCAAATTAATCAGTGGGCTTGCACCTCTGTATGTGTGTGCATATTTGTGTGTGTGATTTTTTGTGTGGGTGCATGCATGTGTGTGTATGCTGTGTTCATTTGCACATTCTTGCTCTGGTGTTGGGTTGAAAGAGAAAGAAAATACCTGAATCTACTGGTTTACCACCATTCATCAATAACTCCACCAAGAAAACTTGGCTCTGTCGTGGGGTGACCGCATGGCATGTACTTGCGTCTGTGAGCGTTTGTCAGTGCATACATGAAAAGTGACTTAATATTGAAATATGCATCTATACGTGTGAGTAAAAGAAGAGAGAAAGTGTTTGTGCAAAGCTTGTGGAGAAAAAATTGAAATGGTGAAAGTAGGAGGGGAGAGAGTTAGACGTACAGGTGTGTTACAGTGGAAGAAGAAAGAGAGATGACAGGGCTCAGCTCCCCCCATCAGCTCAGCGATAGCTCCAGGATAACTAATCAATCTGGCTGCCTTAAAGAGCTAGAGAGCAACAGTCAGAAAAGATTAGCAGAGAAAGATACTACCAGTCAAGTGCCTTGTTAGACATTCTGTAGATACTGTTGACAAGAGGACTTTGATCTAAATTGGACATGCCTGGTGTTAGATGGAAAATAACTCCTGCGTCATTATCCATGAACAAATTTTGATTCATTTGATTAATAAATGTAAGATGAATTATTTTATATAGAACTTTTTAGTCTAGCAACCAACCAAAGCATTTTAGATTGTAGGTCCCACATTAACCGAGCATGGGGGATTAAGGCCGGATGCCTTTTACTGGCACCCTAAATTGGGATCAAACCTGCTACGCCTGTCTTGCAGGCATACACTCTACTTTTTATATTCATATAGCTTAAACATTTACGGAACTGAAAACAAACTATCATCAGGTTGCTAGAAATTAAGTAATAACTTGTTTTTAACTTGTTTCACTGATTTAATTTTGAAAATAGAGAGGAAAAGGTTCAAGGATGATGAGGAGAGTAATGGTATTTTAGGGGGTGGTTGAAGATGGTAATGTGGTAAAACACCATGTTCCAGTTAATTCTACTCAGTGAGTTTAACTATGTTTACAAACAACAATATATAAAAGATGGCATCACTGTTTGCATTTGCATTCATTCATCTTGCGTTCAACACCACTCATTTGATGTTAGTCAAGGTATTTGGTCATGGTCACTCAGGGGAAGAACACATGCCTCCTAGTTGGGCCTTGTGGGTTCAATCCTACTGAGGAGTGTCAGGAAAAGGTATTCAGCCTCAATTTCTCATGTAAATGTGAAGTATTCATTATAAAGCATTTTGAGTGGTTGTTAGACTAGAAAAGCGCTAGATAAAAGTAAATCCAATTATCATTTGCGTAAATATAGTACAAATGCTACCAAGTCATAATTTAAGCAGTATTTCCTTGTGAATATGCTTTAGCATCATGTTACGTATCAATCTGGTTTTGATCCTGGCATAGCAGCAGTGGCAAGTTGACATTTTCACACTAAATGTATAGAAAGTACTGGGCTCTCAAACCAACCAACTGACCTACCTATGGCATACCTGTTGTTTCATATTCAAGTTCTGGTAGGACATACATATTGTAAAGGGTGGTATGTTAGGGGCAGCATAAGGGCAGCATAATGTTAAGGGTGGCATACATCAGTGGGTAGAGTGGTCATTTGGCAATTGGAACATTTAAAGTTTGATCCCCGGTCCTGCCAAAAGCATGTTGAGGTGCCCATAAGCAAGACACCGAACCCCTAATGGCTCCCCACGCGGCATATGGGGGCAGCTCACTGCTCCTATACAATTGGATAGGTTAAAATGCAGAGAATTCTAAATTTCCCCTTGTGGGACTGATAAGGGATTATAAATGAATAAATATATTAAACTTACTATTTCAGTCAGGCAAAAACATACACAGTAACAGTCAGTTTTTACCCAATCATGGGCAGATGTTGAGAAGTGGGAGTGACAGCCTGGTACCCATGGTAAGCCATCAGTTTTTTTGGCCCTCACAGCATGAGCAAGATTTTTACTCAATAGCCAAATAGTTAGAGCTCATGCCACGTGTTTGCAACCATAGGCGACTGATTCCAGTAGGTGACCTTTGTCATATCTCATACCCCTCTCTCTCTTTCCCATATCCGTGTCTTCATTTCACAGTCACTCTCTAAAGTAATGCAAAAGGTCACAGGAGTACCAGCTTTATGTTGATGGTAGCTAAGAGAGCTAGCTCCCAATATGTGAAGTTAAATTTGCCCTGGAGAAATATTTTTACCGAGTGAAATACCCCTGAAAGGGTGAGATTGGAAACGGGCCATATGTCATCTTGATGTTGAAATTGTAAAAAGGCAGGAAACAATAAGCAGAGATTGATTTCTCATGAAACCAGCCCTGATGCTAGCCATGAAGCTAGAGTTACCGCCATCTTGATGCATGCTCGATAATCCAGGTAAGGGAATCACAAAAAGAGGTGAATTGGTCCAACTAGATCAGAAGTTTATCAGAATCGTTTCATCACTCAAACAGTTGGCATCTTCAGTCTGAGCTGTGTACAAGAACCCCCCTGCCCCTTATAAACAGTACTTCGATACCACACAACAATTGGCTGGGTTCATATGCATGTTGGGTGATCAACTGCACATTCAGTGGTAATGAGCACTGAAACTGTGTCTTCAGTCTACATAATTCTCATACAAGGGGCAACACTACAGGCAGAAGCATGAGTGTGATATGGGTTCCCCTGTTTCTCCTATAGTGGCCAACTTGTATATGGAGGAAGTAGTGACAAAGGCTTTGGCATCATATCCAGGGACTCTTCCTAGTTATTGTTTCAGGTATGTGGACGACACCTGTGTTAAAATTAAATCTCAGGATGTATCACAGTTCACTGAACACATTAATTCGGTGGACACCCACATCAAGTTCACTAGGGAGGATTCTAATAATGACGTGTTGGCTTTCCTAGATTGTTAGGTGAAGATTTGTGATGGGGGAAAGTGTATAGTGTATACCGCCTCCTTGAGCCTTGTACTAAATGCACTGATCTGAGAATGAGGAGAAAATCCAGAGCGCAGACGGGATAACAGCAGAAATGTTGATGATGCAAGAGAGGCTCCAATTGAAGCTTTGGTCTTTGGAGGCATACTCAAGAAGGGAGGCCCTGGGAATATATGGAGTCCCTGAAGGCTCAGAAAACGATCCATCATCTCTGGCTGGTTTTGTGAAGAAATTGATTGGAGAAAACCTTGGTATCCCCCCAGCTACAGAGCTACAAATAAAGCAAGTGCACCGAGCCCTTCAGCCAAGCTACCACAAATTCCTCTGTTTTACAGTCGAAGAGGAAGTGCTTTAACTTGCGTGGCAAAAGAAGACGTCATGTAGAAATATTGTAAGATCAATTTTGATAATGACTATCCTCCAGAGATCATAGCTTTGAGGACGGAATATGCAGAGGCCCGCAAAGTTTTGAAAGAGAAGACCATTTGTTTTCCAGTCTCAGTGGCCTGCCCGTCTGAAGGTATTTCACAAGGATGGACCGAAGAACTTCGACACGGTGGAAGAGGCGACAGAGGATCTTTCAAAGAAGGCCTATAGCTGAAAGTGTATCTACAGCCAGCAATGATCAGTGAAAAGCTCCAGAGGCTCTCTTAGTGGCACCCTGTGAGAAATCAACCGCGGTTCAGAGCGGCGTCAGGGGTTCAAAGGCTGCAAGTATACAGGCGCTAATAGGCACTACCTGTCTTACAGTGCAAAATGTAAACATGACAGACAGATCAGAGTGACAAACATCGTTGGTTTTGAGTGTGGGGAATTTTCTTTAGGTTACCAACAGAATTAAGGGCTCTCTACCTTGGGTAGGAAGGGGATATCCTTCAAAGTTTAGGGGTAGTAGTGGATGCGATTCACTGCTAGAAGTAGGACTTGAAGTATTCATGTTAGAAAATATGATGTTATGTTCTGGTTTATATTTTACGTGTTTTGTTCTTAGCTCTTTTGTTATGTGGGGACTTGCCTACTGCTACTCGTTGGGATAAGGATGTTCTACCTATTTTAGTGACAATAATATCATTCAATGTAATGGGGTTTTGAATAGGGTCAAAAGATGAAAGATACTGTCTAAGTTGAAGAGAGAGAATGCAAATCACAAATACTCCTGTGTTTGTGTGCTCCAACCGCCTTTTTCAAAGCCTGCCAAAGATTTTCAATGGGGTTCAAGTCAGAGGACTGTGATGGCCGCTCAAGTATCTTCCAGGACTTCTTCTGAAACCAAGCCTCAGTGGACTTTGAGGTATGCTTGGTATCATTATCCTGCTGGAAGGTCCAAAGACAAAAACAGAGAAGCTATCAAGTGTATTGGAAGCCTCAAACATATTTATAAGGGGTTATTTTATCTTAATGTCCAGTTATTTAAAAAGGGGCTTATTTGAAGATTAAGGAATTAGAATCTCAGTTCAAGAGTAAGGAAACCATGTTATCACAATTTTAAGTGAACATGGAGTTAAAGAAATATATAACTTAAAATATCAGCTTAATGAGATTTATAATAAGAAAGCAGAATATGCCCTTTTCAGGTTGAAGATCAGTGTTAAGGAGAGTAGCGAGAAAGCTGGTAGACTGTTCGGCTCACAACTGAAGAGAAAGGGTGCTAGCCTCTTAATCCCAGCCATCAATAATGAAAGAGGGAATGTGTTAACAGACAATATAGAAACTAATGGGATATTTAAGAATTTCTAGGACAATTTATACTGATCAATAGGGGCGGCATGGCTCAGTGGGTAGAGCGGTCGACTGGCGATCGGAAGGTTGCAGGTTCGATCCCCGGTCCTGCAGAGAAGCGTGTCGAGGTGTCCTTGAGCAAGACACTGTTCCCCTAACTGCTCTGCCCTGTGATAGACTGGCGACCTACACAGGGTGTACCCTGCCTCTCGCCCAATGAGAACGGAGAATGGCTCCAGTTCCCCCGCGACCCGATTTCGGATACGCGGTTGATAATGGATGGATGGATTTATACTGATCAGAAATACTTGTTGATAAGGTATGCAGAGTTTTGTTTTTGTTCAAATATAGAGACCCCTGTTGTGTCCCAAACGCAAGTAGACATAATGGATATGCCTATGGATAAATCAGAGGTTAGAGCGGCAATTTTTTCAATGAAATCTGAAAAGTCACCTGGACTTGATGGCTTTCCAGATGAATACCATAAGATCAACATTGACTTGCTGGCACCTATTTTAACAAAGGTTTACACAGAAGTACTAGAGGTGGGGCTACTCTCTCCTATCTTCAAAGATGCTGTAATAATAGTATTACTGAAGAAAGATAAAGACCCATATTAACCAAGTAGTTATAGGCTAATTAGCTTGGAGAACATGGATTATAAAATTTTGTCTAAGATATTGGCAACGAGACTGGAGAAAGTTTTGCCAACAATCATCAATGAGGACCAGGTTGGTTTCATTAAAAGGTAAATCATCTGCTGACCACCTTAGGTCCCTACTGCATCTTATGTGGTTAAACTGCAAAAAAATGTTCCTGTTTCTGATTTTTCTCTTGACGCTACAAAGGCATTTGATAGGGTAGAGTGGGGGTATTTGACACATACACTAGAGGTCTTTGGCTTTGGGGAAGGATTTATCAAATGAGTATAGGTTTTGCATTCAGTGCCACAGGCGGCTGTTCTTACAAATGGGATCATGTCCCCTTTCTTTCATTTAGGAAGAGGCACCAGGAAGGGTGACTCATTATCCCCACTATTATTTACCCTAGGGGCGGCATGGCTCAGTGGGTAGAGCGGTCGCCTGGCGATCGGAAGGTTGCAAGTTCGATCCCTGGTCCTGCAGAGAAGCGTGTCCTTGAGCAAGACACCGTTCCCCTAACTGCTCTGCCCTGTGATAGACTGGCGAACTATGCAGGGTGTACCCTGCCTATCGCCCAATGAGAACGGAGATAGGCTCCAGTTCCCCCGCGACCCGATTTCGGATAAGCGGTTGACAATGACAATGGAATTATTTACCCTATTTGTGGAACCTTTGGCACTTGATATAAGAGATTATCCAATAATTAAGGGAGTGATGGCAGGGAGTCAATTGCATGAATTGTTTCTATATGCGGATGACATATTATTGATGTTGGCAGAGCCAGCCTCCTCTATTCCAAGGATTATGAATATTATTGAGAATTTTTCAAGAATATCAGGTTACATAATCCTTTGGCAGAAGTAATGCCTGTTTCTGTCAGTTGCTCAAATCCGGATATTGGGGCATTTCCATTTACTTGGATATCATCAGGAATGAAATTGCTGGGGATAAGGTTAACTACAAATTTCCAAGCAACAGTACAAAATAATATAAATCCAGGCCTTCAGAATATCAAGACCAACTTTGACGGATATAACATTATACATTTATCTCTATGGGGTCAAATAAACATAGTTAAAATTATGGTCTCCTCAAAGATGAACCAAATCTCCATGATGATTCCTCTGACTATTCCTGATTTATTGATCAGCCAGTACAATGATATAGTCAGAGAGTATTTGTTGGGTGGGAAGAAGCCCATTATCAGTTTGAATGACTTGTTTACTACAAGGGAGAGAGGTGGAATGGCTTGCCCGATATAGAGTTGTATAATATCCCCTTTGAAGTGTTCAGATTATGTAAATACTAGGCACAGAGCGATTCAAATTTGGGCTGGGTGGAAAACAGAGAGGTTTCTGACCTTTCCATTTAGATATATAGATGCTTTGTTTCAAAAACTACCAAATGCCCAACTACTTGCACATAGCTCAGTGGCATAGCTCAGCGGGTAGAGTGGTCGTCTGGCAATCGGAAGGTTAGAGGATCGATCCCGGTCCTGCATACAACATGTCAAGGTGTCCTTGAGTAAGACACTTAACCCCTAACTACTCCCTGAGCGCCATATGTTGGCAGCTCACTGCTCCTATACAATAGGCTGGGTCAAAAATGCAGAGAAATCCAAATTTCCTCTTGCGGGACTATATGTTACAAAATCATTTTTAAATACTATTGGACCCCCATTAGGCTTAAGAGACTTGGTCTAATAAAATGCAATGAATGGTGTAAATTTAAGAACTGTATGGGTACTTCTTTACATCTCATGTGGGACAGCTCATCGGTCTCGCCATTTTGGGCTCACAAAAGAGGTGAATCAGTTCAACTGGATCAGAAGTTTATTTGGAAACGTTTCGTCACTCACCAGGTGACTTCTTCAGTCTGAACTGAAAACAACCCCCCCTCATAAACACTACATTGATACCACACAACAATAGGCTGGGTACATATGCAAGTTGGGTGATCAACTGCACATTCAATGGCAATGAGCACCATTCACAAATGATTGGGGAATATTTGCAATCACCGGCCTTGTAAGACGCCGACATATGTACTCTCAGGCCACCACCCCTATTCAAAGATGGTCGTTCCCTCTTCACATAAATGGCCTCCTTCACCCCCCTTTCAAACCAGCGTTCCTCCCTATCAAGGATGTGACCATCATTATCCTTGAATGTGTGGCCAATAGCCTGTAGATCGGTGTCGACTCCAGAGTCCTTGCCTGAGAGTCCAGCGTACACTACATTACTCGGTGTGTGCCAGGGGACCCGATCCTTGGGGTGGACCAGCTTTTGGCGCAGCGTGTTCAGGGGTTTGTAAGCAACTGAGATGCGATGTTTTAAAAATACACGTCTCAATTGTTCCGACACTCCCGCCACGTACGGAATCACTACCGGTCTGCGCTTTGGCTCCTCCTCTCCCTCCACCGTCGTCCGCTTCCGTGTTTTAGTTTGTTGTTACGGATCGACGGTTTGACTCGACCACCCTCTGAGGATAAACTGGGAGTCATCAGGACTCTGTACCACCGGGCTGACAACGTCCCCACTGACTCAGTGGCCGGGGAGGAAGAGAAGTCCCATATTAAACAGGCCCTGGTTATGTATGGTTATCCTAACTTGGCGTTTGTTAAAGCCAGGAAGCATCCCAGACAGAGCTTCAGCCAAGTGGACTGAGAAGAGCCAAAGCGCAGACCTGTAGTGATTCCGTATGTGGCGGGAGTGTTTTAACAGTTGAGACGTGTATTTTTTATAAGAAGAAGTCAATATCGAACTACGTGGTAGAGCTTAAGATGCTAGCAGAACATTTCCAATTTGACACGAGCTTGTCCGAGGCACTTCGGGATAGGCTAGTTTGCGGCATGCATAATGAAAGCATACAGAGACGGCTCCTGACTGAAAAAAGACTTGACATTAGCAAGGGCATTAGAAATTGCGGTAGCAATGGAAACTGCATCAAAGGATACTATGCTATTGAAAAAGAAAGTTCAAATGAGTGCACTGTCAACGAGTTTACAGCTAAACGCTCAGTGAAAAGAGCTGTATGCTATAGATGTGGAAAAGACTCTCATGACCAAGCAGACTGTTGGTTTCGGGATAAAGACTGTAGACTGCAAACGCGAAGGACACATACAGCGAATGTATGGAATGAAACAGAATGAGGGAAGGCAAAGAGAAATGAAAAAGGATACAAGAGTGCACAATATGAATGACAGACACAAGTGGATCAAACTTGGATGTGGACACAGCATGGTGCACATAGAACTCCACTCTGACAGACAGTGACAGACAAATAATATGGGTGATCCCAGAGATTGAAGGAAAACCATTAAAGATGGAACCGGATACCAGGTCTGCATTCTCACTCGTATCACTGAAGGATTACAAAGAAAAGTTTGCAAATCTGAAACTGAAACATACACCAGTGTTACTGAAAACATATACAGGAGAAAAGGTGGCGCCAGCAGGAAAAATTAAAGTGAAGGTGAAATATGGAAGCAAAAATAAAATTCTGGATTTGTATGTGCTACCACGTGGGGGTGTAACGTTATTTGGACGCGATTGGCTACAAATGATTCAGCTCAACTGGCAGTCCATTAAGGCAATGCAGGTCAGCCCAAATAGAAGCAGTTCGGCTACACAGGAAAAGTTGAACTTTCTACAACAGCACGCTGCGCCAGTGTTTCAAGATGGCATTGGAACCCTCAAACAGATTAAAACACACCTCACAGTAGATGAACATGCACCGCCCAAGTTCTTCAAAGCTTGTCCTGTCCGCTTTGCATTGCGGCCTAAAGTTGAGGCAGAACTGAAAAGACTCGAAGACCAGGGCATTCTATCCAAAGTTGAATGGTCAAACTGGGCAACACCAATTGTGCCCATAATGAAGAGAACTGGTGACTTCAAAGTGACAGTCGATCCGGTTTTACATGCTGACCAGTATACAATGCCACGCATAGATGAGATTTTTGCATCGTTAGCCGGTGGGCAATATTTTTCAAAGATCGACTTGGCCCAAGCTTACCTGCAAATGGAAATGGATGCTGCATCAAAAAAGTACCTCACAATGAATACCCCAAAAGCCCTTTTTCAGTACAATAGGGTAGTGTTAGGGGCTGCGTCTGCCCCTGTAGTATGGCAGCGTACTATTGATCAGGTCCTACAGGGCATTGCTGGCACGCAGGGCTACTTGAATGATATAATTATAACAGGCCAGAATGATTGCTCTCATTTTGCTAATCTGGAAGCAGTCCTAACAAGATTAGCTGAATGTGGACTGGGAGCCAATAAGGACAAATGTGAATTTTCAAAGACTCCATTGAGTACGGTGGGCATATATTTGATAAAGGCGGCCTCCACAAATCACAGGACAAAATTGATGCTGTAACGTAAGCACCTATTTCCTGTAATGTAACCCAGGTTTGCTCATTCTTGAGACTGATAAATTATCGTCACAAATTTTACCAAATCTGTCGACGGATGGAGTACCGTCGACAGATTTGCACAACCTTCTGCAAACAAAGGCAACCTGGAAATGGACTACTCACTGTGACTTGGCATTCAAGACTGCAAAGGAACTGATAACGTCTAAAAAGGTCTGGACTCACTACGACCTGGACTTACCGCTTCGCTTGGTGTGCGATGTATCACCATATGACATCGGTGCTGTCCTCTCCCACAAAATGCCAGACGGCTCAGAACGTCCTATAGCCTTCGCCTCTAGGTCCTTAAGTACTGCGGAAAAGAATTATGCACAAATTGATAGAGACGGATTGAGCCTTGTGTGGGGAGGTGAAGAAATTTAACCAATATTTGTATGGGAAACGCTTCACGTTGATTACGGATCACCAACCCCTAGTGGCGATTTTTAACCCAAGAAAACCTATTCCGGCAATGATAGCAGCACGCTTACAAAGATGGGCATGGTTCTTGGGTGGACATGACTATGTGATTGAGTACAAGGGAACGACACAGCATGGAAATGCTAATGGACTCTCACGATTCCCATGTAAAACAGAGGACAATAGATCTTCAGATACAGTAGAGATGTTTCATTTGACCCACATGGAGAACTTACCTGTCAACAGTGCACAGATCAAACAAGAGACCAACAGAGATCTAACTATGTCTAAGGTCCTTGAGCTCAAGGTCAAGGGGCGGCCTGCCAAAAACACATTGGGCTTACCTGAATACTTCAGTCGACGTGAACAGCTATCCGTGTGTCATGGGTGCATCATGTGGGCCACCAGAGTCATAGTGCCACCCAAGCTGCACTCCAGAGTCCTTGAAGACCTTCATGAGGGACACATGGGGGTTGTAAAGATGAAAAGCCTTGCTAGGAGTTACATACGGGGGCCAGGCATTGATCACCAGATTGAGGACATCGCCAAGACATGCTCTGGATGTCAACTAACACCAAAGCAACCTCCACTCTCCCGTCTACAGCTGGGAGTGGCCTACTGCTCCATGGCAAAGCATCCACGTAGACTATGCAGGGTCATTTCTAGACAGAATGTTTCATGTTGTTGTTGATGTGTATTCAAAGTGGCCAGAAGTTTTCATCGTGAAAATTGACACACTCTTTGTAAGAGCAGGATTGCCTGAGCGAATCATCAGTTACAATAGCAGTAAGTTTACATCAGAAGAGTTCCAATCATTCATCTGGAAAAATGGAATCAAGCATACAACTGTGGCACCTTACCATCCTGCCACAAACGGGCTTGCTGAACGCTTTGTCCAGTCAGTGAAAACAATGGCCAATGCTCAGATGCCGCCGCCAGAGAAGATGGTGAAGTTCCTACACGCGTACAGAAATACTGACCATGCTATAACTAGTCAAGTTCCCACTCTACTGTTCATGGGAAGGCAGTTTAGGTCATGTCTAGATCTGGTTAAACCTGACCTTTGCAGAGATGTGACGCGGAAACAGTCCATCAAGGCTGCACCACGTCATGTCAGAAACTTTGTAATTGGACAACAATTGTTTGCAAGGGATTACTGACAGTCAAAACAGAAATGGCAGCGTGGTGAGAGCCTGTCAAAGACAGGGCCTCTTACATACACAGTGAGGATTGGACGTGATGTCATCTGGCGACATCATGTCAATCAACTACTAGATGCAACAGCTCATCATGCGACACAATGCGACAACACAGAGGAGGACGCCCCTGTTCATGAGGACTCTGATAAACTCATGTTGCCAGTTTCAGAGACTCCTCCTGATGATGATGACAACCCACCTGCTAGTATGGATGTCCCCGAGGTTCCTGTTCAGGACCCTGAGTCTCAAGAGAGACGCTATCCTGAGAGAGCTCACCGTCCTCCTCAAAGACTGGAATTGTAAAAAAATAAGCTATGCATTGTCATTATCTCATGTTTAATGTTGATATGTGTGTTAGTGTTTTAAGTATTCAGCACTAATTTGTGATGTTGAGTGGTGTAAGACCTATGTAGTAACTAAGGGGTTAATTATCAGTAACAGTTTATGAGTCTTCCATAGGATAGTTATGGATATGACTTTTCTGTTATATGAGATGGACATCAATGCTGCAAAGGATGAATTGTTATGTTCACATAAATTCTGGTTATGGGAACTATTTTAGTTAAAGTTCATGGGAATACTTTTATGTTATGTGCATGATACCTTAAGGTAGTACTGCGAGGCGCATTGATACATCGAAGGAGATCTGTAGATCTACGGCAGAGTAAACAAATGTAATGTTACGTGTATATAACAAAATCCAGTAAAGCTTATGGTTAACTTTACTCCGGTGTTTAATTAATGTATGTTGTGAAAGTGAAATACACAACAGTTTTTGTCAACCATCTTTAGATATTGTCTTGATACATGATCAATAATCCAGGTATGGAAATCACAAAAAAGAGGTGAATCCGGTGAATCAGTGAGGAAACGTTTCCAAATAATCTTCTGATCCAGTTGAACTGATTCACCCCTTTTTTGTGATCTTTAGATATTGTTTTAATGCCACTTTTGCACCATTTAAAACATTTTTTGTATATTTTTAAATATTTATACAGTTGATGCTTGACATTGAGAGGCTGCCCTCTGGTTGTTAAACAGGTCATTAAGTGAGGGGTGTCTGTAAACTAATAAATTGAATTAATACTCAATTAAAAATGGCTTTATTGGCATGATGTAACAGTTTACACATTGCCATATCTATCATATACAGATGTTACATATTTCATGAATGGAGTGCTGTTATGTATTTTTATGCATCTGTCGTTATTGCTTAAATCTTATTACTCAACAACTTTTTAATCAAGAAAGAGATTGATTGAATGTTTGATTGATTGATTGAGTGTTGGGTTTCCCCTGCAGGTGGCCCTCCATGCATGTGGTGTTGCAACAGACATGGTGATGGAGCATTGCATTCAAGGAGGGGCAGCCTTTGTGGTCAGTCCTTGTTGCTACGGCTTCATCCAGAATACCATGAAGTTCACCTTCCCAAGGAGGTCTGTAAACCCATCAACACGTTATTTCCTAGGTGTCTCCCCCATTGTTCAAAAATGTTGCCATATCTTTTTGTGCACTTCCCGTCCTCTGTGTCGTTCAGTCGCTACTTTTCATCCATTGTCTGCCTTTCTGTCATTTATTCTAACCCCTCC
>OMLC01056696.1:0-14362 GCA_900302585.1 Regalecus glesne
GAAATCCAGGTGTTGTGTATTTGCTGTACCAGTAACAGGAATCGGTGTTTGAGGTGCTTGTTGGGCTGGATGCAGCCATATTGCGGTCCCTCATTGTAAAGCGTCCCTGTTGGGTCGAAGAAGGGTACGTATCCATCCCTTCCCGTGCACAGGTACACCTTCTCCAGCTGCAGCTTGTAGGCTGCGTTCAGATTCTGATCAGGGTTCCACAACACCCTGCCGTACAGCGTCTGACCTGTGGAGGGCAGCAGAGAGAAGGAGAAACAACAATCAGTCCTTCTCTACCATGGTGTGGCTTTGAAAGTAAAACCAATTCAACATACTGTGATGAGGGTAAGGACGCTCAAGAGTATACAGAAGATTTTCCAGACATCAACAGGGAACCAAGAACCACCATGAGGTTCATCTCCATTAAAATTGATCAGATTGTGTTAAAGGCTTTCGAGGTTCTTGGGACTCCCTTGGGTCTAGAGCATTGTTTCTAACTTCACCAGGAGATGATGGAAGTTAATCTTTTACCTTCTTCTATGACTTGAACACTGCTAAAACTTACATTTTTACTTTTTCTTCTCTAAAGTGCAGTAAGTCCACAGAGGTGTTTGTGCACATCGATCTTACCCATAGAGAAGGCTCCTTTGTAGTCCATCTCAGCCATGGAGACGTCAGCGGTGGCTGGGTCCATCATAAAAACCTTCTCATTATTACACAGCTGGAACTCTGTGTTGAGGGAGTAGACCACCGGCACCGGCCGGTTGGTCTGCTGGAAGGCTATGGGAACCAGGAACCTTCAGGTGGAAAAGAATTTAAAAGTGGGAGAAGTGTGTAGATGAGACACAGATGAAGGGGTTTCTCACATTCATAGTTTTGTTTTGTTATTATGTCCCTATCTGTCTGTCCGTGTGTACCCCTGAAAAGATTATTTTTTTAAAGTCGGGTGATGGATGGATCCTCATTCCTCATAAAATATTGCGATACATGGCAGTGTTTATAAAGTCATAACAAATCACAATGTAGTGAACCGTGATATGATGAAAGCTCATCAAGCTCTTGCCAATACATAGCTGTAGTGTTTAGACCCTGTTGCATTGCTTTGAGCCTGAATGCAAGTGCACCATATAGCTTCTTTAATGGCATCAACTTTGGTCTCTCTTCCCACAAAGGACAAAATGTGGAAGTATAGAGTAAGTGTAATAGGATAAGTGGAAATAGCCTTCATGCTGTAACTTAGGAAAGCATCCGGGTATTTGTGTACCTAAAGAGGAGTTTGTTGCTGAGTTTGTTAATTTTTCAGTGGTGTGTTGACCTACTTCTCTGGAGCATGGGCGGTGCAGGACAACGGCTTGTCTCCAGGGTCGATCCAGGGCTGAGTGGGCTGGACGGTGCAGGGGATCAGGAAAACGGTGTACTCTCCAGAATAATCCTTCCTGTAACATTGTAATACTGAGTGTCCCTCAGAAAAGTTTCTGTCCATCAATGACACAGTAGTGAGTGTTTCTGTATGTCTGTTGCGTCACCACTAGGGGGTGCTGTGCAGCCTGCTGGAAACGCACTGCGTGAGGTGACATCGACTCCATGGTGAGAAAGTCCACCCGTGTCATTCTTCAACACCGAGGAGGTAAAACACCTAAAGCCTAACCAGTTTCCACAGACCAGATGGTGGACAGTGACTGGGAAGGCACCCAGTATGAATCAGACCAATAGTGTCCTTTAAAAAAACACTTGATGTAATGAGCTGCCATCCTAGTGCTAAGTGGCTTAGCTGATATGACATCAGTGTTTACACAAGACATCCAGGGATGTGTGTGTGTGTGTGTGTGTGTGTGTGTGTGTGTGTTTGTGTGTGTGTGTGTGTGTTTCTCTGAGACCTTCACGTACCTTTCCGTCTGTAACTTTCCTCCTCCCCATCCAGTCCTAGCTCTAACTCCTAGTTCAGCCCTATTCCTTTTCCTCTTCTTGGTGTACTTGGTTTAGGCACATGAAATCTTGTTAGTTTTATTTTGGTTGGTGTGTCTTAGTTGATGTTGTGTCGGAGTCTTATGATGGCACTAGGATGTTATCTAGCTTCTAGTGTTGCTCCAGTATCTTTTGTACCTTGACCCTATGCACTTGTTGTACGTTTCTCTGGATAAGAGCGTCTGATAAATGCCTGTAGTCTAATGGTACATGGATCCTTACATGATGAGAACATCCTGATTAAAGCTGTCTTTCAGAGACAAAGATCTCGGGTGTAAATGGTAAATGGACTTATTTAGTGCTATTCTTGTCTACACAACACTCAAAGCCCTTTACAATGACTACCTCACATCTATCAAGCCACCACGGCAGGGTACGAACCCACTATGCTTGACTTCTATGAGCTCTTTGTTTTCAGTCCCTTCCTATGAATCTCTAGTCATATCATCATAATGACAGTATTTTCACCCCGGGTTTACTGTCCCATGAAGTTTGCCACGGAAACTGGCTCTCTCACGCTGACCTGCTATAGGAGCTGGTGGCCCTCCACAGCTGGTATGGAGAGTCGAACGTCTGGGCACTCCACAGTAGCTGCAGGTCAAACTCGATGCCCCCCAGGTGGTCTGGGGCCATCAGGTGGGACTTGTGGCCTGGAAGGGTGTGATGCTCAGGAACAAACTGACCTGGAGGAGTGGACAGAGGTAAGAAGAAGCATTTCAACATTCTCTGTTGTTCTCTTTTATGCTAACAAAGTCCAGAAACGTGAATTTATTGATTCACTGAGAAGAGTCACCAGGTGCAGGCTGGGTCTGGGAGATGGTTCCTCTGAAAGCAGCAGAGGAATGGTGTAGATGAGGACTAACCTCTGAATTTCGCATGGGTCTTGAACTCAATGACGAGTCGGCCGTCCTCTCTGATGTAAATTCGGATGATCTGCAGCCGGGCGGAGAGCACGCTGTCCGTCTGGATGCCTGTAAGAGGTCAGAGGTCAGAAGGAACAAGAGGCAAAAGCTCACGGGATAAATCAGATCTCTGATTTTCAAATCGAACCGACAGACCACTACAGCGTTCCTTCCGAGTGAAATGAAACCCTGTTCCAGACGGAAATATGACTTTCGTAAAACACGGCTAAAGCCCAAACAGAGGTGCAACTTTAACCATTTTCAACTCCTCTAGAGGAATTGTGGGATTTCCTTCATGTTGTTAGTCTGCAGCTTACAGGGATGCAGCTGCTGATAGATTCTTTAGAAGATGTTGGGAATTTGTGAACTCACATATTTCCAAAAACAAATCAAAATGAAGCTTCACAATATAACTGTCAGTGGCGATGGCCTCCATTCGTGACAATCATAGGTTCAGAACTAAATCTGCCAGGGCAATGTCAGATGGCGTGTTGGACAGACCTGTCCTCCAGAGCACAGTGTCATAGAAGAAGGAGAACTCCATTTCGGTGTGGTGCTCCAGTGATGCCCAGCCCCGCGGCGCTGTCACGTAGATGTAGGACACATAGAGAGGAACCTGCACTGTCAGGAAGGACTGTGCTGAGTCCCGCACCTAAAAGAACAGCAGCACAGCTCAGATTAAGAGTCGCTCCCCAGGACTTAACAGGACAGCTTTCACGACTTAATTTATACGTTTCTGTTGTGACCATCTTTGATTTGAGATCCTACATTTACACGCCTCATGGACGCCTGCAGCATCTTACTGTGTGTTCCACTGTAGGTAAACTGGACTTTAAGACTTGGTCTATTTTCCCCTTTGTATTCTTCATACCTGGAAGTCGGCTGTGACGGAGCCCCCGCAGACGTCAATGAGCTCAGTCATGTCATAGAAGGCATCAAAGGTCCAGATGCAGCTCTTGAGATTGAGATGTTTGTACAGCTGGATGCTCTTGGCTTCACGCACGTTGGGGTTGAATTGGTAAGCCCGGTCATAGCCTGGGCCCAGAGAGATGCTGTCATAGGAGATATCGTCCAGGAAACCAGTTTCTGTGGAAGCACAGACGAGGGACGATAAATTGTCTCAGTCTCAGAAACTGGACATTTCACCAGGGGTGTGTGGACGTTCTATAACCTCTGAGTATGAACTGACCAGAGATGCCCTGCAAGTCTTTCAGAGTGACCAAGTTGGAGCAAACATGTTGCTGGCGGTAGATGGACTCTGACAACAAGAAGTGCAGGTTGTGGAGAGGCATGGTGGACACCAGGGGGAGCATGCCGTCCTGATGTGGGATCTGCACTGAGATATGGATGCTAGAGAGAGAAGAGAGAACAGAGAGAGCGAGAGACCCAAAATGAAGTCCACAGTTCACACACCCAATCTAAAGTGAGTCCAGTTCAACCAGACAACAGTCCCCTTGTGAATATGATAAGCTCACAGACTATATGCTGCATGTACTCTACTCTGGGAAACAAAGTGATAGGATGATACTTGGTGAAACAGGACCCTGCAGTTAGTCAAAGTCTATTAATAACCAGCATAAATCCTTCTTCACTCTGACTGAATACTATGAATACATGTCTGTAAAAACTCCACCTACCCCTGCAATAACCAACAACATTGGGCAATATGTATTTATGTAGTATTCAGAGCCATGCACGGATTCTTACACATGAATGTGTGTTTGTGCAGATTTCTACAATATGCAACATGACCAGATTATTTTGGCACATGACACCAGATATTTTAAAACAATTCCTATGGAAAATAAAGCAAAACTGAAGTGAAACCACATTTATGGTTTCAAAACAATATTGGTTCTGCAAGGGATGCCACAGCTCAGTGGATAGAGCGGTCGGTCGTCTGGCAATCAGAAGGTTACAGGTTTGAGCCCTCCACCTGTAGAAAAACGTGTCGAGGTGTCCTTCAGCAAGACACTGTTCCCCTAATTGCTCCGCCCTGTGATGGACTGGTGACCCTTCAAGGGTGTATCCCTGCCTTTCGCCCAATGAGAACTGAGGTAGGCTCCAGTTCCCCCCTGACCTGATTTTGGATAAGTGATTTACAATGGATGGATGGTTCTGCAAATCTCTTAATTTGTGAGTGATCCCTGAACACCGCCACCTCACATCATGCCCTATACACCGCTCACCGGTTGGGGTGCTCCTTGTGCTTAACGTCCAGATATTTGAGTGTAGCGATGAAGGACTGGGCCTGGAAGCCCCTGGCAGTTCCCGTGGTAACGGGGGTGTGACAGATGGAGCCCTCGGTACCGATGGTGGCGATATTGCTCCTCAGTGGTGTGCCCAGATGGCCCGCCTTGTCCCGCGCCTGGGCCACGCAGCGCACATGGAACCGCCGACTGAAATAAATACTATCCAGGACCTGGTGGAGAGAGGAGGACTGTCAACTAAAGCTCACAGGTTCAATCACTCTGAAGACAAATAAATGGTGACGGTCATCTGCCGGCGTCCCCGTCACCGGTGAACTGCTCTGACTTGAAGTTACTGTAGACCCTTACTACCAGGCCAATGCTCAGCTTACATTTTGTGTTCTATTTAAATGGTTCACACAGTCTGATGCCTGATTCAACACAGTATGAACACGTTGCTGTTGAGCAATCCCTTCTTTCTTCAGCAACGGACAACAACCAAAGCCATGTGTATTTCTGAAGTAAGGTGGGCCCAGTTTACCTTGTGGTTGACACTGGTATAGGGGGTGTTATCAGTGACTGTCTCGAAGGGCAGGCGGGCTCCACTGGTGTCAGTTGGCGTTGCCACCTCCCAGGAGAAGTGGACCTGGGTCTGGTTGATGCCTGCCTCCTCACAGCGCTCCTTCATCACAGTGTACTTGGGATAGTGGGGGTCGCAGGGGGTGACACACACCAGGGGGTATCCCGGAGAGGGTGTCTTCTTGCTGCCTTCCTTGGTGACCTCCTGGACATGATCATAGTCAGACAGGGAGACCACCTGGAGCAGAAGAGGAGGCACACGGAGGTAGAGACAGTGAGGAGAAACAGGAAGTCTGGGCCCACTTGTCCTCAAAATGTATGCTATCACAGTGCAGGAACACTGATGTCGTGTCACTTGTGTTAGTGGATAGTGTTATGGACGTCAGTGGGACATGAACGTAACAAAGGTTAAAGATGGTGTCATTGTGGAAAAGAGTTTCTAGTAGTCAGATGATTTCAAACTGGTATAGCTCTAGGTCACGTTGTATGGGCCCATTGACAGAGCTGCATGTTAAACCTCAATGGGCTTGTCTTACGATGGGCGTGGCAGGGAGGATTAGGCTGCCTGCTGCTTCCTGGTCCAGAATTGTAACCGTTGCCACGGTTATCTCCCCAAGCACTGCCTCCACAGGGTCATCAGGGCCAAGGACCAATGAGAATGACTCATGCCACTCCCTGTCCTCATTGGACAGAATCTCCACTTTGAACAGGAGGTGGTCCATCCCTGCAGGGAGAGCCAGGAGGAACGTAGGGTTATACTGTGATAATCTTGATGGTGTTACTGCAGTGATGAGCAGACTTTCCCCTCCAACATCCATGCTAAGGTTCAACACAAGTCCTTCACAGGGTTCAACACATAAAGGATAGTTAACACTAGTTAACATCACATAGTCAGCCTGTTGATACACGCTCCATAATCCAGGTGAGGAAATGACAGAAAGGATCATCAGCTCATGGTGGGCTTTGTTCAGATAGTTTGACTTCACATCATGCACTGCTACCTGTTGATATCAGCCATTCTGATATTCCTTCATAGATTCTGGATTGATGCAATACTGTTGTATTTCTTTTGGACTGCAATAAGCGTTCCTGTTGAGTTCATACATGGTGTTCATCTATACAACAAAATGTGTTGTCTGCATTTAACCCATCCTATTGTATAGGAGCAGTGAGCAGCTGGAGGACATGGGGATCAACTCCACTTCTTTTTCCTTTTGTCTTGCTCAGGGGCACAGTCACTCTAACATAACCCTAACATGCATATAATGGTGGGGGGGTGGATGGCTTGATAATATACTTTATATACATATGTATCTGTACCTGGTAGTTAGATGTTCATATTTATCTGGTCTTTGTTTTAGCTGTATGTCTATTCTGTGTATGTCCATGGAGAGCAATGGAGGAACTGGAATCAAATTCCTCTTATGTGTCGGCCAAGATGTACTTGACCAATAAAACTGATTCTGATTCTTGATCTGTTGTGTTTTGCAGCTAATCATGACCCCTGACCTCCCTGTGGAAGTGGGAAAGCAGCAAGTAGGTTTCCTTAGTCTGGGTTTAATCGACTTTCACACAAAAGTCCTTGAAAGAAACAGAACCACAACCATCATGAGAGGTCATCTACCCCTGCTGATGTGTTGGTGCAACAGCAACTCTTCTTAAGAAACAAGTTACTTTCACAGAATTTATAGATGTTTAGATGCTTACAGGTTTCAGAGTTAAACCGCTTTCTGATGGAGAAACATGATTACTGTGAGCACTGACCAGGGGTGAATTTGAGCACACGGCTGTTGGGATTGTAGTCCACTCCGGACTGAGCCGATCCATCCCGGGTGCTACAGCGGATCTTGGAGGTGCGGTCCAGATCCCCCCGCCGGATCACCTTTATGTTCAGAACCTCAATGCCATCTGGACCGGGGGGCTCTCTGACTTGGTAGGACGCCTGCTCAAACTCAATGGTAGGAGCTGGGGGAAAGAGAGGAGAGTTCAGAACACAGGTCACAGTGCTGCCATCTGGTGGTGTAGCTTTAGTTTAGTTTGTATGTTGAGATGGTGATGAAGAAGAAGCGGATAAAGAGGTTTATATAAGAAAAACAAGTAAAGCTGGACTATCATCACAGTAATTCCACTTTCTGACAGAACCATAGACATAGTGTGAACAATACATGTGGACTAACGTGGGATTCTTTGATGAATCTATCTATCTAATCTAAGTGTGTGTGTGGATGGTAAAGAGAGACACTGGGGGCTGAATGTCTGCTTACCATCCTCATCATTGGTGATGGTGATTGTGACAATGTCGCTCATCCCCACCATGGCGCCACTCCAGTGGTCACCCTGCGGTGTCCCAAGATGCACTTGAAACTCTTCCTCGGGCTCGAAAACAGAGTCATCATTGATACGGACTGTGCAGTTCTTCACCTAGGAGATGAACCAAACAAAAAGGAATGGTGACCCATCAAGGGTGTTTCCCCACCTTTGACCCGATGAGCCCTGGGATAGGCTCCGGCATGACTCTGCGACTGGACATCTGATCAGCGGTTGATAATGGATGGTAAATGATGCCTTGATCATTTAAGACAGACATATGCTCCAGTGTATTTTGAAAGCATTCAAATGATGTGTCTCATGAAGCAGACTGCACCACAACACTACATGAACTGGAGACCAACCAGCAGACATCAGCCTTCACTTACTGAAAAATCAAACTTCTCCACCTGGACTCACCTTCTCCCCCTTGAGGAAGGTGATGCGGGACTCATCGGCGTTCCTCCTCTCCTCAAAGTCGTCCATCACCATGGCGGTCATGGTGCGTGTGAAGCAGCGAACTGAGGATCTAAAGGACAGGTCGCCACTACGGATGACAGGGATGTGAAGAACCCCTTTCTTCTCCTTCACTGTGTAGGCACTCTTCTCAAACTGCATGCTGGGAACTGGGAGAGGTCAATGACAGAAAAATCAGCTGCGAGAACAGCTGCCGAAGGTCAAACTCTGAATCTCGAGGTAACGTGATGATTTATCCCAACACAGCCGTCCATCGGATTGAGATGTAAACACTGAACCAGGTTTGGTTTTGTCTTGGCAGTTTTGCATTCAATTAGAGTTGCTCAAGAGATCATGGTTCTTTATAAAGTCTCCACTTTCCCATATTTCCTCTCAATCTCTTCCATATTCTAGCTAATGAAGCAGAATCCTCACTAGATATGGATGTTCTAAAGTGGTATGAACACTAGCATATACGTACTGTCCTGGAAGGTGTCTGTGATGACCACGTTAGCCTCATAGGGTTCCTGGAGGACGGCGCCCTGGGGTGAACTGAGGAAGATCACAAAGGACTCAGGACCCTCGATGGCTGGGTTCTGGATGTCATCCATGATGGTCAGACTGCATGTCTAAAACCAGAGCAGCAAATATATCACTACAATACTACTACCACTACTACTACTACTACTACTACTACTACTATGGTGGGGTGCCATAGTCAGAGGTGGAGAGCTATGGAATGAGGGTTTCTGAGCACCACAGGAGCTGCAGTCCTCTATCGGCCTGTCTTCACCATGACAGCTCGGTCCTGATGGGAAGGGCTGCATCCTATTCAACATTGACTCATTGATAACACAAAATCCTATCCCATGTCATCCTCAGACTGTCACTAAAGGCTTTCCTCATTCTTAACATGAAGCATCAAAAGCCATCAACTGTTGAACTATTTTGGGAGAAGCTGATTGGGTGTTGCTTGGTCTCCTGTCATACCTCTTCCGTTTTCCCTGGTTTGAACTCCACCTTCTTGGAGCTGGGGATGTAGTCAACCCCTGGGCTGGCAGACACGGGGTCTGAGGGTCGGGTCGCACACCACACGGATGTCACCGATGTGAGGTCACTGCCATGACGCAGAACTGGGATTTCGATCGTGCCTGGGACAGTGGTGTGGGAGGGAGAAACAGACGTTGAGGACTTCCCAAATCAGATCTAAAATATATAGCTGTGTATTGTTCAGTAAGCATCTAACCCAGAGTCTACATGTTACTGCTTCTGTCCTCTAATAGAACAAGATTCATCCTCATTGACCAGTGAACAGACTTTTTAAAGACCTCTCCAAGTTCTAGCCAATAAAAAGGTTAGAAGTTTTATCTATTCGCCATTATATTTAAAATAATAATAATAATAATAATAATAATAATAGTTCCCTTATCAGTCTCATACAGGGAAATTTGAAATGATCTGCATTTAACCCATCCTATTGTACAGGAGCAGTGAGTGCAGACGCTGCAAGGTGCTTGGGGAGCAGTTAAGGGTTCTGTGTCTTTCTTAAAGACACCTGAACATACTTTCTAAAGGAACTGGGGATCAAACCGTCAATCTCTGATTACTAGATGACTGCCCTACTTCCTGAGCTATGCTGCCCCTAGCATTTCTGTCCTGATTGCTAAACCTGACTTCAAAGTACAATTTGACAGGGTCGAGCTTTTTAGCAATATTTCCACCTTAATGACGCCGATTCCTAAACTTGTCTGGAAGATGTCTGGGTTTATTTTCAGGTCTTGTCTTTGTTTCTTTCTCTGATCATTCTCCCATGGCTGGGGTAGATTATTCAATGCCCCCGATCCACCTCTGCCGTACAGCAAGGTATCTAGTTTGAACAGGCAACTCTTTGGCGACCTCATCTGTCTGAGAGAGCTCGTACCCGCATCCTCGCTGAACGTGAATGTGGCATTCCCGAGAGAGACAGTCGATGCATCGTTGGGTCCATCAATGATGACCTTGGCGACTGTCACGTCCCCCATGCGGGCGTTGTCCGATGCATCCGACAAAATCAGCTCAAACTCCTCCGACAGCTCGTACTCGCTGTCATCGATCAGCTTGACGTCACAGGTGGACATGCTGATGCCAGGGCCAAAGAGGACACGGTTGTCCCCCGTCATGCCACGGCTCTTGTAGTCCGAGCCGGACTCCAGCGCGTGGAGGCTACTGCCCTGTGCTGACTTGGCCGATGTGTAGCAGAGAGCGGACACCGTGCTGGAGGTGTCACCTTGGACAGGGGAGAGAGGGGGAGACAGAGAGGGGGAGACAGAGAGGGGGAGACAGAGAGGGGGAGACAGAGAGGGGGAGACAGAGAGGGGGAGACAGAGAGGGGGAGACAGAGAGGGGGAGACAGAGAGGGGGAGACAGAGAGGGGGGTTGAACGTCTGTAACTCAAACTAACAGTGAAAGACTAATATTGTCTAACACCATATATTGATTGTAATGCATTATGTACTCTTCTGCCTACAGATGAAAAATATTAAAGTACAAAAGAAGCCAGTTTTCCTATATTTAGTCACAAGACATTCAACCTTTTTAAATCTCAAAATGGCTGATATCTTGGGTTTCTCAGAAGGGTGGCTAGTGTGGTGAGAAGTTCAGTTATGAGGGATTCAGAGTAGAGCTTCAACAGGTGCCTGTAAGGACTCTACAGCTATGAGAAGTGTACCTTTCCTCTCGATGGGCGCGTAGATGAAGCCGGTGCTCTCGTTGACATGGTATGTCTTCTTGTCAAATTGCAGCGTGGGCTCATCGTCGGTGTCATTTATGGTGACGATGGCACGTGTGACTCCACCCAGCAGGGCGTACACGGGCATGCTCAGTTCCACATGGAAGCTCTCAGCCCCCTCAAACACCTTGTCGTCGTTAATGACGATGGTGCAGACCTTAGTGTCCTCACGCTCATCAAACTGGACCTGCAGACATAGGAGGAGAGACTTTATCCCAAGCCATAAGAGAGAAGCTGAATTTAGTAGACATGGACCTGGATCGGGCCATACACGGAGAAGGGGACTGAGATGAATGGGATTTAAAGAGCCAGGTTCCTCAACTTTTAGATTGTACACTAGAACTTAATTTCAAGGAGCTCCTCAACCACATCATCACATACACTGATAGAGAGATTTAACAGAAAGACAGACACTAGAAGCTGCAGTGGGTAGAGCAGTCATCTGGTGATCGGAAGGTTACAGGTTCGATCCCCGGTCCTGCAGAGAAGCATGTTGAAGTGCCCTTAAGCAAGAAACTGTTCCCCTAATTGCTCTGCCCTGTGATGGACTGGCAGCCTTTCCAGGGTGTACCCCCACCTTTCACCCAATGAAAACTTAGATAGGCTCCAGATCCCCTGCAACCCGATTTTGGATAAGTGGTTGATGATGGATGGATGGACACAGAGATACAGACAGGCAGGACAGTGGATATAAAAAAAGGTCGATGTAACAATGAAAACGAGAAGATTCTCCACCTTTAATGTGAGACAGCAAGCTAGAAAAAGGTGTTAGCATGGCTACCTGGCCAGCGTATTCCACGTAGTCCTGCTGGCCGGGTTGGGAGCCCACACTGGCGGTGGAGGTGGCCGTGTACGGTTCAGTGCGACACAGCACCACGGCGTACTGGTTCAGGTTCCCGCTTCTCTTCACTGTCACTGCCACGGTGCCGGCCTTCTCACTCACATTGTAGCTGAGGTGAAGCGAAGGAAAGTCGCATGTCAAAGGTCAATTGAGTTCTCATAGTTTTCTTCCCCTTTAAGCCAAAGACCAGACTCATGCCGAGGCTCACCCTGGGAACCAAACTCATATTTGTCACGCAGGGACTCATCAGAAACAGGAGGGTAAAGTCAACAACCTTATTCATTTGTTCACGGACCTTTTGTGCTGGAAGCTGATGAGGGACCACTGGATGTGGAAGACATTGTCGCTGACCATGTTGGGCTTGCTGTCCTTCACCGAGAACTTGAAGTTGTCGGTGGTCTCCTGGATGCTCTCCTGGTGTAGCACATAGCGGATCAGACCCAGGTTGATGTCGGCTGGAGGTGGAGGAAAGATTGAAGGTAATGTTAGAATCCCTCATAACAAAGGAATGGTTCTTAATTCCTCCCTTTTATCCGTGCACTCGTACCTTGTGTGAAGGTGCTGACCGGGTTGCCAGGCTTGAGCTTGCTCTCCAGGAAGCCATGTTTGGGTGCAGTGGTGACTTCATACACCAGCTGTCCATCATCCGTATCTGGGTCCACTGTCATCAGCTCTTTCTTACTGATGAGATTGGTGGCCTGAGGACACACAGACGCCAGTCAGACTCACCCACAGTATGAGCTGACACTACAACACAGAAGGTTTTGTGAGAACTTCGAAGCCGGAATAAAAAAAAATTGACTGGAAGTCTGCAAGACGAGAGGGAGTAAAGAAAACCCATTTCAGATTAATCCACAGGAAAATAATTCAGGTATCTAAGTCACTAATTATTAATCTAAAGTGTGGAGGGCTACTGAAGGGAGTGAGGACTCCTACACCATCTCAGTGCCTCTAGCAGACTGGCATGTGATGACTATTTAAGACCAGTAGGTGGCAATGTTTAACCATGCACTGCAACTGTTCACCACTGGGTCGCCTCTTTCCACAGCTGAAATTCTTCAGTTGAACTAGAACTTGTTTTCAGCTCAGACTGAAGAAGTCACCTGGTGAGGGACGAAACGTTTCCAAATAAATCTCTGATCCAGTTGAACTGATTCACCTCTTAATGGTGATTCACTTAAACTAGTCTCATTCAATCAATGAGACGGAGGTCTCTCTACCAGAAGGATTCTCCCCTGTGCTGTTCAGACTTCTGCAGTATCCTCATTTCAAACACCGAGTGTGATGAAGGGATGGAAACCCTTCAGTCTGTTTCATAATCAATTACATTCACTGCAACTACAGGCTAAGGGACGGGCTCCATTCTAGCTTATGAGAGTTGAATGCCTTACTCATTAGTGGTTTGACAGGCAGGGAGGATACAGAGTCTTTATCTTTATCACTCCTGATGACATGACATATCTACCTGGTGTTCAAACCAGAGACTGAACAGACACAACCTCATGCCTCCTTCTCACAAGCAGCACAGACTAATACTGGGAGCGTTGACATGAATGGTGCTGGAATCAGATGTGGAAATGAACCAGATCATCCTCTTGACATGTACTGCCAGTGTGCTCTGGTCTGAAGGTGGGACATGTGAAACAATTTGGAGGGGATGATGTTCTGAAACCCAGCTCAAGGTTGTCCTCTCCTGCATTTGTTAAGATGTTTCACCTGTTCATTTAAATACAAAGAAAATGGACGAAGCCGAAATGTGAACCTTGTTGTCCATGTACTCAAGCCACTGCAGTCCCAGGTTGGTGACGATCCGTGGTGTGCCATCGTCCACTGGCAGGATGTCAATCTTGAACTTCTGCGGAGCCGCCGTCACTACCTGGAGAGAAAACACAGAGATCCTGAGGGGTCAGACACCCATTTGAGGATGCTGGAACTGATACGACACAAGGCCTCTGGGGTGCTCTGTAACCACACATCAATCAATCTGATTGGCTGACGCTCCGGTCGATCAAAGCTGTAATCAGGTTGCAGCTTCAGGCTTCAACGACAGGCTGGCAATACAAACCAGTGCTGGTCCAAGCAGCTGTGATGAGTGAGGACGAGGTGGGAAATCCCTGCTCAGCCCCACATGGAATCATGTGACTGAATTGTGAGACCCTTCAGCCTCACCTCAATCTAACGATGAAAAACAAATGCTGCTTTTGTCAGGGCCACCAGAGGAGGGTCTGCTGGGCCTGACAACACACTGCTACCAAAGAGCTCACGTGCACACACTTGGGTCCGGGAATAGAGATGACACACAAGCTCATGCAGGTGAAAATATTCACACACACACATACACACACACACACACACACACACACACACA
>OMLC01056700.1:0-15290 GCA_900302585.1 Regalecus glesne
AATAATAAGGAAACATTATTATTATTAATAATAATAACAATAACAATGATAATAATAATAATAATGAGCCTAAGTTGTCATTGTGGATACATACAACAGAACATGTTCTCTGCATTAACTCATCCTATTGGATCGGAGCAGTGAGCAGCTGCAGCACGATGGGGAGCAGTTGAGGGTCAGTGTGCTGCTCAAGAACACTCGACACACCATCTGCAGAGGCTGGGGATCAAACCACCGATCTAGATGACTAGATGACCACCCTACCTCCTGAGCTGTGGTGCCCCTATTGCATTGTGATTTGGACCTTTCTCTTGTTCACGTAGCAGCGGGTGCACCCTGAAGTGGCGAGTATAATAGCAACCCTCACACAAACACCTACATATTCCTCTGTGGCTGAAGCAGGACACGCCAACACATTAATATAATTGATGAAAACTTGATGAAGCGTACGATGACAAGGCCTTGAATTGGTCTATAAAAACCTTGTCTTCCTGAAAGCACTGTGGGCTACCAAGCAAGTCCACAGCTGATATCAAATAACACTGATTCTAGTTTGCATGCAGCACCATGTCTGGGGCAGAAAATAACAGAACCCAAGGGGCTCCGCAGTGTGGCCAGAATTCCTTAAACATTCCTCATCTCGGCACCCTCCTTGCAGCGTACGGAGCTTGGGAGTGATGAGGTTGGGAATGTGCATGTCTGTGTGTGTCTGTATTTGTGCTAGTGTGTATTGGGACAGAGTCAGTCAGTGCAAGAGGGGAACTCAAGGCCTTTTCCTGTGTCCTGTGGAAAAACGGCTGAGATTTGCAGAAAATGGAGAAAATTACATTTTGGATGTTGTAAAACTGACTTGTGGAGAACAAAGTAGATAAAAATATGCCTTTAAGGTCACCTACTTCAGCAAACGCTGATCATCAGACTTTAAATTCTCATACTCGGGTGGCACGGTGGTACAGCGGTCAGCACGGTTGGCTCACAGCGAGAAGGTCGCGGGTTGGAATCCTGACTCAGGTCCTCTCTGTGTGGAGTTTGCATGTTCTCCTAGTGTCTGTGTGGGTTTCCTCCCACCATCACAAAGACATGCATGTCAGGGTTAAAACTCCAGCCTGTGCCCCTGAGCAGGGCAGTAGTAAAAAGGACTGGAGCTGGTCCCCAGGCACTTCTGCTGCTCACTGCTCCTGTACAGTAGGATGGGTTTAGTTTTAATAGGAGTATGGACTCTTTTACCAACATATTCTAGTTTGTTTCTGTAGAAGAGAAGAGAAGAAGAAGAGATTGATACCCTGTAGTGGACTGTGAGGGCAGCACATCCATTACACAGCTACGTCTGTCAAAATGGCCCCATGTAATTATATCATAGATGGTCTTCTTCGCTCCTCTGTCTTCCTGATAAAAGACAGAAATACAGACAGGAAGAAGAATTCCTGAGCCGCTGACATGGCCATTATCTCTGATGACAAGTGTTTTCCTTCCCTTCATCACTGTTGGGCTTTGCTGCAGATGATAGGGGTTTGGGGTCATTGGCATGTGTCTCTATCATACACCATCAGTTGGGTATCTCTCCGAAGCTCCCGCTCGTTCATTGTCTCACTGCTCATTGTGATCCATCCGTCCTTATTACACAGTTAATGATTCTTCTTCACAGAATCCACCAAATGTAATGGAATTACGCTTGAATGAGCAGCTGTCGTGGTTTTTCTTCTTCTCCTCCTCTCACTCAGTGTCTCGATATCCCCACCCGTCCGCAAACCCCCCAGAAAATTGTTTATCTGATAGTTTATCAGAGTTTGTCTGATAGTTGACTCCCCCAACTCCACCCCTCCTCCTCGCCCATCAGCCTCCTCTTCTGAATTTAATTTAGAGAAAAGTGATTGCATATTAAACACTCCATGATATTCTGGAGTACTGGGGGATGGAGCAGAATTGAGACCAAACCAACCTCAAATTTCCCAGCATGCTGGCTTGCAAGCAAACAAATGATTATCATTTGCATCATTCTGAGGTTTGACGCTGCATCAACTTCTCACAGACATCCAGTCGGATCAGGTCCCGGGTTCGATTCCCATCCAGGGTCCTTCCAGTGTGGAGTTTGCATGTTCTCTCCATGTCAGCATGGGTTACTCCCACCATCAGTGAGACATGCATGTACGGGTTAATATGGACGCCTGTTCCCCATGAGCAAGGCAGCAGTCATGAGAAGTGCAGCTGGTACTCGGGTACTCTGATGAAGCTGCAGGAGAGCTTAAAGGCAGCGAACAGATTTGGCTCCGTGTGCGTACAATAACAATAAATAAAGCTTGTCTAACTTCTTCCTCTCCTGCCAGTCTGAAATGTGCACTTCAGCAGGGATGGTTCAACATGTCCCTGCTCTGCTTTGCTCTTTGTTTATCCCCACTTGTCCCGGAGGAAGACGTCGTTTTAATCATTCATTGTTTAGCATTAACCTTCGGTTCTAACCCACCCACCTCTTCTATCTCTCGCTGTCTTCGTCTCTCTGAGATTGCACTGGGACACAGCAATGCATCCCCTCCCTCCTTAAAGAAAATCATCCTTCTATCACCCAACCCCTTCAGCCTTATCAGTGACAGGGAGGAGATGAATAAGGGATCAAAAGAGCCCCCCCCCCTTTCTTCACACTGTCAGGTTATATTTATTCTGGTTGCCAGTGGCTCAGCACTGTACCATGAACACCAATTACACATGACAGGCTTTTTTTATTTTTGGGGACCTGAGGTGGGACAGTTGTGTCATTATGGAGCCCTTTTGACCAAGCGTGCTCAGGGGCAGACTGCCAACATCCCCGGGGTTAGGGGCAAATCTGTGCCCGTCAAAGAATCAAAACAATCGATCATTTGAGTACATTATTGGGGACAGTGTGTTAGACGAGCCTCGGCGCTCAGACTTCCCCTTGATTTTGCATATTCTATTGAGCTCCTCTTGGCACCCAAACCAAGTTCTGTTCTTGATCTCCTTTGGAGAATACTTCTAATCTGAACACAGGCTCCGTTTTATAAACATGAAATTATATCCTCCCTTCAGCCGTTCCCTGTTTCTCAGAGATTAACACCGTGGGTTTCATAGTTTCCACCACTACCCCATGAAGGCGCAGCACCACTGCTGGACCTTGTTACCCCAGGCCTTGAGCGATCTCATGAGGAGCCTCAACTGCCCTTCCTGACACAACCACTGACCCAGTGAACAGGAGCACAGGTAATGCATTGGATTCCATCCCAGTTTTCACGGACTTGCACCCTTGCATGTTGCCATCACACACATTAGATAGTATAGCGGACACATTTTGTGCCATCTCCCCTAATCCCACAATTAATTACAAGGGAAACGATGGATAACTAGTGTAGCGCAGCCAGTAATGACACATATTTTAGCATTTATCAGGATGAAACAAAGGTCTCCTCTCAACACTCGGTTGAAAATCAATTCCTCTATGGATGCGGTAATATCCAACATCACAGCGCAACACACAGAATGGAAAAATGCCCCCTGTGCCTGAAACAGGATTAAGATTAAGAACTAGGCACTGATGAAACAGGCAATTTAGTTCAACATGACGAAAACAAGCCAAGCCACCATGTATTGTGGAGTGATTACCCAGTCCTGTCTTCCAACGTGCTGAAACCTTGGCCCTGGGTTTAAGGACTGGCAGAAACCCACCACTTAAAGAGTGAGGGCTACCGCTGCACTTGCCAAGTGATAATCTCCTTTTAGCATAACCAAATCAAAAACAGGAATGTTCTTATCAGGAAGGAACAGCAGACACTTCCCAAAAACACCCACCGGACCTCCCACTTAATTGATTTTCCTCATTCCAAACGCAGCTCACCACATGAATCAGACTAATTTATTTGCTGGACTGTTTTTTTGGGGGGGGTTTAGAACACACCCCCCTTATCCATCCACCCATCCATCCACCCGTCCACCCGTCCGTCCATCCATCCATCCAAGCTCTCACTTGGTGAAAGGGCATCTCAGGACTTGAGAAGTTAGGGGTTTAGTGTCTTGCTCAAGGACACTTCAACAAGCTGTCTATGAGGGACGGGGATTGAACCTCCCATCTTCTGATAACTAGATGACCGCCCTACCTCCTGAGCTATTTCCCTACTTTTTGTGATCTATTTATGTGATTCAAACCTTGATGGTGGCTCAACACAGTCATTCTGGACATGGCTGATATGCCATGCTGATTTAACATTCTACAATACCACAGACAGAGACCCCACCAAATCATCTCCATGCCTCCCATTTAACGAGCGTGTTTGAATGCATGGCACACGCTGGCTTCACTGATTTGATTCGCTAGTGAGTAGATGGGTTAAAGGGTGAGGTGCAGGTAGGTTGAATGATAAAAAAAAGGATCATCAGAAGAATAAACTATTCAGTCATGCATTATGTGTGTGAAGAGGAATAGGTCAAAAATAGTAAAATGCTCCTACTTACTGTATAGTAGCTCAGTGGTAGAGTGTGTTCCTCTGGATTTGACGAGCCAGAGCTCGTGGGTCTGATCCAGCGCAGCACAGTCTAGCACCATTTAGCAGATGTCTTGTTATAAGTGACAGAGGTTTGAGAGACACGCTGCGCATGGACTGAGAACCGGCCGGCGAGACTTCCACGTCTGAACCACCACTGCAACGATCCCACCGCGGGGCGTCGGGTCTTCAGCCCCCGCGCTCTATCGAAATCCATATACCACCCAGGAGATGGGGACTGATCGTGACACGTAAAAATGGACCTCTCTCCCTTAATGGTTCAATCTGTAATTGATGCACATGGTGGGCATCCATTCCGCCTCTGCCATCGCTATGATGAGACTTTGTAAACAGCGTCTGAGGAGACCAGCCAATGCCACGATAACAAGAATTGCTTTTGAGGCTCTCATTTGTCTCCATTTCTCAAAATCCACAATGCTTACCAATGGCAAGTTACGTCATGCCTCAGGTTTTCAATAGGGCACTCAGGTTGTGGCAGTCCTCCACATCCATGTGACGCCACAGGCCTTTCCAGACGGTGCTTAGAGGATAACTTGTTGAACCATTGATGCCAATGGGGCATCACATCACGACCACCGTTTGAGGCCTTTCAGGATTTTATTTTTTTTCCTGTGCACATCTGGACAGTTCATCAAAGTGAAGACTGAACGTTACCACGTACCTGAGCACCAGAGGCATTCCATCATAGCCGGGACACACCCATCTGTTCTCCCAGAAGGATAATCCCCCATTGCACGGGAACAAGATTGTCCAGGAAATGGTTCCATGACCATGACAGTAAATTTAGTCTAATGGAGTAGTTGCGTCAGTCACCAGACCTCAATCCAATTGAGCATCTGTGGGGCATGATGAACAAGCTATTCCGAACAGAGTCCCACTGCTAGCCAATTTAGCAACGCCGGGGGCTAGCACGGGCCTGCGCCCCTGTGAAAAGCTTAGAAAACACCTTGTTAAGTCCATGCCTCAACCAACTCACGCTGTTCTGGGAGCAGAAGCAACATAAAATTGGAAAGATGATATTTCAAAAGAATGATAAGGGGACATGTAGTACAGCTAGCTTTATCCCAGTAACACCTTGATTTTAATGCAACTAGACAGGTTTATGAACTGCGTAGGATTTAATCCTCTTACATCAAAGGAATAATGAATCGTAGAAACTAACAGAACTGTAGTCTGGAGATGACGGTACACTCCATCAACATTTGGTTGTGCAAATTATGTCTTGAGAAAAAGGAAATATAAACTGAACAATCATCATTTTTATCATCAATTTTTGTCAATTGCTTCGATAACAGCAACAGCAGTCTTTTGGGGAAAAGATCTGGATCCCACCGCTTCCATGTCTTGTGGCAGTTCCTTCTTTTAGCTGGTTCTCCGTTTCTCAGAGGTCGCCAAAGCTGATTTTACAGCTTCCACTGGTACCCTGAGAGGGTACAGCACCAATGGCAGTAGTTGCTAACCCGGGCCTCCCATGATCCTTTATGGAGTTTTGACCACTGTGGTCAAGTTTGGTCTCTTCAATCAGCATGATGAGATGGCAACATGTTATGTCGGATGTCCTTCCTCACCCAGCCACTAACCCTATGGATTGGAGCACAGGTAAAGCCCTGGATGCCATCCTAGCAATCCTGGGCTTGCATCCATGCCTGTCACTGTGAGGATGCTAGAATGGACCATGGCTTTTTAATCTGTCAAAGTTTGTACCATGAGGACCACTCACCATGTGTCTAAAATGACCAACTTAAACTCCCTACCTGCCAGTGTTTAAACCCTATATGGCATGAGAAAGATATCCGAGCAGGGCAGACTTTGACAGAAAAATCCACCATATTGTGCAAGATGCATGCTCGATGTGTGGATGTGGATTTTTGGCACCTACAATAAATCATAGGTGATGCAGTGCAATATAGTAGAGAGTCTGAATGATTCATACAATGCAGCCTCAGCTTCTCTATTCATTGCCGAGAAAGTGAGATCTTGTTGGGAGGTGAAAAGACCTTGCATAACATATTTCATTCACACTCAAGGGGTGATGAATTCCTTTTTAGAACGTCTCTTCTAATCATCAGAAATTTAAATCTTTCGGGGTCTACAAAAGTACGGCCTATGGTTTGGTCAAAATAAGCAGTTATCGCCGTGCGTCTTGGCTATCTTTTGCCTCTTCCATCCTCAACTTGTTGTTGAGGTCCTCCACATCAACAGCCCTCACCATAGTGTTTACAAAGCAATCTCATGAAAGCAAACCTAGCATTTGGTTTCTGAGAGGGGATAAGTATGAACCAAAATGGATGCATGGCATCCATCCAAAAATCCCCCTATATATTGCTCAGATTTTGATATGTAACCCTTCAGACACTTTTCCCCCATTTTTCATCTTTTCCGTCTTCAACATAAATAAGCTATAATGGATGAAAAATAACCAGCTGCAAAACCCGTCGGGCGTGCTACAGTTCACACGGTGGCGGATGAGCTATTCGTCAAGTTAAGTCATTTAAAATCAAGCCATGTTTACATGCATCGATCAGTCAAAACACAAATATGACTGACGGGTAAGTGAGGGACTTTGATTATCTCATTAGAATGGCGCCTGTCAAGAGACGGACATATTGGGTAGAATGAGAACAGTCAGTTCTTGATGTCCGTGTGTTGGGAGTCAGGAACAATGGACAGACGTGATGATCTGAGTGACTCTGACAGGGGCGGAATTCTGATGGCTGGAAGACTGAATCAGAGGATCTCCCATTTGACAGGTCGTCTGGGGTTCTCCTGCTATGCGGTGGACAGCACCAACCGAAAAGCGCTCCAAGGACAACTGGCGAGCCAGCGACAGGGTCATAGGTGTCCAAGGCCCTTTAATGCGGGGGTACTACCCACATGTGAACCTCGCCACTTGTACAATTTTATCCAAATGAACGAAACACTTGAGTCACGATTTTGCATCTATTTTTGAAGGCCGCAGGCCTGCAGACGCTGGTCAGTGATTTAAAGTGACGAACATGGGGAAATATAACTCGGTTCCTTAATGTGTAGAAAATATGGACAGACACTACTGTCCCGTGAAATAAAATACTATTACTTTGGCTCCAGGATGCACTCTGAAAGGGGTACTATGTCTCTCAGAACATATTGACCTTTCCCACTGGCCAGCTTGAGAAAACACTTAGCACTTAGCGTATCTTTCACCTTGGCAAGGCTGATTTCTCCAGAGAGCCTAAGATGAACATTTCGTGTTACATATTCTCACCCAAGAGTTTCCTTTAACTTCAGATTATTGACTCACCTCGGCGGTGCTATGAGATGCAGAAGCCTCTCTCTTTTTCACTGTGCAGATAAACTTCAGGGTGCTGCACGTTTGTGGAGTAGAAAAAAAAATAAAATAAAAACTCAGTTCGTTGTGATTAAGAGACTGGTGCAGTCCAAAAGACAGAGCTATGCTGCAACTAAGACCGACTGCATAGACAGAAGTGGAGCATCCTCGCTCTGGAGAAATGATATTTGATAGCTTAGTGGCCTCGGGGCGGGGGAGCTGTAGGTGGTTTGAAACTGCTGAGTGATTCAGAGGAAGGTAGATGAGTAAAATGGGGAGGGGGTCCTAACAATGAGTGTGGGGGGATGCCAGCAGGGGGTGATAAGACTTAATGGAATTACACGACTTCTTAAGAATGAGGAATTTGGAATTACCTCCCACCAGCAGTGTCAGGGACTCCCAAACCCCCTCAGGTACTACAGATGGTGCTTGAACCACTCGGGGAGTTTGGCCCCGTGAGAAAGAGGAACACTGAATACCATACATCCTTTGACAGGGGAGTACAGCCCCATACGTGTGCGGTATCAGCAGGTGAGCTTGTTTGAAGTCTCTTGATGTGCGAGGGTTGCAGAGTGACAGAAGAAATGGAGGATGGGAGGAGTGATTGAAGTCGAGGGTCGGGATACGGTGGGAACAACATACAGAGCAGCAGGTTTTAAATGCCAGGCACATTGCAGAATCAGTCTCCTTCTGGTTGAAAGGCCTAACACACTTGTTTGCACGTTGCTTTTATTATGTGTCTGCTCTCAGTACTCCTGCTGCTCTCTTAGCTTTGTCAGACAGGGTGCACTTGTGGGTGGAGCAGCATGCTTGCAGAGGTGTCTGGGAGCATCGCCCAGGGGAGGCACACGGATAATTACAAACCATTCAGCAAACATAGCCGGTCTGCCCACAGAGAGACCCCGACTGAGAGCCAGCGGGCAAACAGAGCTTGAGCAAGCCTGAGACGGTAGGAAAACATAAGAGTACACGACACGCTATTCCAGCTGCTGGGCCGCATGGCGTGGACAGAGGTGGGAAGCCATCCTGAGAGCAGAACGCATGGGTCACTGAGGTGCAAGGAGACTCTGGAGAGACGTTCATAGCCGAGCATGGAGAGAGTCTTACAGTAAATTATTCAAATTGTCTCTTAGAAATTCATGAAAAAAGGCTAAAGGGTTGTTGATGGCTCAGACGGACACACGGGGAAGTGGAGGGTCTGAGACAGGTCTGTTGTACGTGTCACCATCACCCCCTACATTGTGGCGGGGGGACATGAACTCAGATGATGCTTGGGGGATTAAGGCTGGATGGCCTTCCTGATGCCCCACGGCGACTATAAACCCGCTGCTGCTGGCTCATCAGATCCTGAAGTGCGTGCTCGACCACTGAGCCACTGCAGCCCTGCTAAAGGACAGGGTTTACTGGTCATAAAGCGTTTTGGTGCTCCCTTGTGCTTTCCCCACCATGTTTTCAGTCACAGTCAGTCTGTCGGCCATTACCGATTTCATCATCAGCAGAACCATCATCATCACCATCGCACTAATGTGATCCTTTTTCACATCTAATTCTAATTACCCTCATTAGTAGAAGCCACATCGGACTATGATCAGACTCAATGTATCCACTGGACCCTTAATTAGAGAGAGACTGGGGGGATATGGGGGTGGTGGTCTGTGAGAAGGCAGGGGTGGTATGTACGTTCAAGTGTGTGTGCAGCAGTCAATGAAAAGAGCTTTTCTACACAATCAGTCAGAATCAGTTTATTGGCCATGTAGGTTTTCACGTGTGTTTGAATTTGACTTCTGGTTCATGTCTGTTGCAGGTACTTCACATAGAAGGACAACACACACACATCTTCAGATATAGACATGAGGGATCACTGTACACAAGCCAATATGATAGATGATTAAACACAGTGATGCAGGGAATGTATCAGAGACGTTGAAATATAAGTTAGAGGGTGACTTACATGTATGGTTTAGGAAGACGGACATGACGCAGCTTACCAGTATATGTTTGATGCACAAAGCTGTATATATAAGATATCCATCCATCCATCCATCCATCCATCAGCCACTTATCTCAAGCTGGGTCATGGAGGTATCAGTTCCATCAGGGGACCCCTAACCTCCTTCTCCTGGCCACATCCACCAGCTCTGACTGGGGGTCCTGAGGTGGTCCCAGGCCAGGGTGGAGATATAATCCCTCCACCTGGTCCTCAGTCTACCCCGTGGCCTCCTCCCAGCTGGATGTGTCTGGAACACCTCACTAGGGAGGAGACCAGGTGACCTCCTGACTAGATGCTGAACCTCCTCCACTGGCTCCGGTCTATGTCTACATATCTTTTTGAAATTTGACAATGTTAAGTGTTCATTTGGAGAGAAAGTGTTTTCATTCCTGGGTGTGTTGGTGTACAGTGCTCTGCAGCACCTACCAGAGGGGAGGAGGTGGAACAGAGCAGGAGGTGATGGTCTGCAGTGATGCTGCCTGCCTTCTTCCGGACTCTGGAGATGTAGATGTCTTGAACGCAGGGCAAGTTGGCACCAATATCTTTCTCTGCCCCTGTCCTCAGCTGATAGTCCAACTGAAAATGGGGGAGGGGGGCGGGGGGTTTAGAGCAGACTGGTGTGTAAAGTAGCTGATGTAGCTACAACCTTGATCATGTCTCACACCCACTGCTAACCCAGAGCTAAGTTAGGGAGCTCACCAGAGCAGCCAGCCAGAGCCGCAGCGCTGCCTTTGACTTTTCACTTTGGAGGTGTGACTGTTGTGCCTCCACTCTGGAGATCCTCGAGATAGACCGTCATTATATATTAATAACACCGGCTCCTGCCTCAGCCCCCACAGCACATGTTTGTGTCATCCATTGATTTTTCACTGAATTATCTGAGAGAGGCTATAGGTACTGACATTTTGATTACGTTTACCGTTATCCTGTGGGTGTGTGTCTGTATGTGCGTGTCCGTGTGTGTGTGTGTGTCTGCGCGTATGCACGCTTTTGGGAGTGTCTATGTGCGAGTTTTACTTTTTTGTATTTCGTGGCTCATATCTATGTAACAGCTGCACTCCTCTTGGGCCTGGTTTCAACATTTTCCCTCTCCCTATATTTTGCTTTTAAAAAGGAGATAAAGAAGAAGAAAAAAAGGAATTCTTGCAAAAGACCTTCCTCCCCCCCCAACTCTGTTCTACCTTCTCTGCACTGCATCATAATGTAATGTCCTCCTCCTCCTCTTACTCTTGTTTTGCATTTTTATCTCTTTTCAAAAATGCATTCACCCCCCTGCCCCCTCCTAACCCGATGCTTTTACAAATTACAGGCTTGACATTTTGGGAAGGGCAGTTCACTCAGTTGGGTCTTTGCAGCCCTGTGCATTTGTCCTGCTGTCATTCCATGTGTGAAAACTCAGAAGCACGGCAGAGTGGAAAGAACAAGGATAACATTCTCGGACAGTGATGAAATGAGAGCGGAGCTGGAAAGACACAGCACATATTCTCACATGCTCTTTTGCTTGGGAACACTAAAACAGACGGCGGGTTTCCTTCCACTCTCGCACAATGGAAGATTTACCAAGTGGGGAATTTCAGATACTAAGCAGCTCGTTTTCCTGGCTTCTGACTCACAAACTGACATTTAGGCCCATATTTAGCTGGGCTATCTGTACAGCTTTAGAGGTGGGTTTTTTTTCTGTAATGGCATTGTAATCCTCATTGGTAATAATATTGGTGAATATATCTCATCTGTATACCCCCACCACTAGTCTCCCTAAGCCTCGGCCTTGCATTCTCCATCTATACATCCATCCATTCCTCCATCGTCAACTGCTTATCCAAAGTCGGCTTGTGGAGTCATGCTGGTTTCTTTCCCAGCACAAGGCGAGGAAACACCGTGGGCAGCTCACCGCTCCATCCCAGGGGCCGAGCAGTTTGGGGCTCAGTGTCTTGCAGAGGATCGAACCACCGATCCTCTGACCACCAGTTGACTGCCCTACTTCCTGAGCCATGCCGCCCTGGTGGATCAGGATATTCTTTACTTTGAGGCATATGCAACCAGAGTCCCTCGGTTGAAATGTGTGGTCGAAGCTAGATCTGCTTTCAGTCACGAACCCGACACGATGATTCCACAGACACACACACACACAACAGCCGTGCTTCACACACATGACACTGTGTGTGCTTGTGTTCTATGTCTCTGTTGTGGGCAGGACCCTCTGCCCACAACAGAGACATGCAGCCTCTCCATGACCACGGCATGGATGTCCATCTGGATGGAGTCTGTCCCCAGGGCCACTGCTCCTGGTGGCCCCTGGGGGACAGACAGGAGGATTAGAAAAGATAGAGAGAGAACATTTCTTCACTCCACACATGTCTGAATGTGCACTGCTCTGTAGCTGTAAGGTGAATAAATCTGTCTTCTCTTCATTCTTTTTTCTTCATACCAACCTGGAATAGGGCAAGACTTGATGAACCGATAGCGTTGTAAGTCAGCAGTCCACCCCAGCCTCCTCGGGTCCTGTCTGCAGCACTCTGCTTCATACTACATCTGGCTTGTCTCCCTGACACATCTCCTCTTGATATTAAAGTCACGGCTCATTCCTCGTGCAGGAAACACATATATTATTACAGCTGGGTCAATAGCCTGCGAGGATATAGACCAAATTGAGAACCACTGTAGTTTGTGCTTAGAGTGCACAAATTACACATTTGGTTTCTTTTAATGGAAGCTGTGACCTTAGGGGCCAAAAACACATTTTTATGTCGACTGCCCTTTTTTTCTCATTACTGGTAAGCATCGCTCGGTGTCAGCTTTGACGACCAGACGGCTTAACAATGTCCGTGAGTCAGAACTCGTGTTGCTTGTTTGCTTTTCTTATACTGGTACCAGCAACATCCGGACGGCTAAAATGACATACGCGACCACTGCAATCCCCAAGTCCATCCGTCTACACGCTCGGGACACCCAGTAAACCAAGATTACAATTATGGCCACAATTACTAACGAGCACCCATCCGGAGATAGTGCTTTGACTTGTACCCTGTTTTTCAGGGGTCGCCACCGTGGATTTTATAGTTCCATCGATACCTTGTCAGAGCACAGCACCAATAGTGGCCGTGGTTAACCTGGGTAAAGCGTTGGATGCTAAAATTCATGGAATGCCTGTCACCATTGGTTTCTCGATTGCTAGTTTTGGATTACATATGGTTATTATTTAGCAGAAAGACTGCCATATGATGGAAATGGTTATGATCATTACTATTGACTTTTCTTTTCTCCTTCTGTCTTCTTTTTTTATTTCATTACACTTATAGCTTTGGGAAATGTTGTATATCCTAGAGATGAGGTTCTGCTACCTCACCCTACCTCACCAGCACAATCCCTGTTATGTTTATCTTGTGTGCTTTTATTACTTACTATGTGCCAAATAGACATTAAATAACTAAAGATATGAATAAATGAATTAGCAGATAAACAAGTAAACCAAACGGATAATGAATATATATGTGGTCAAGAAATAACAAATATTTGAGTTTTTATTTTTATTTTTGAAAGGTCATGAGCCCTCCCTCGGCTACACCCATACCCTGGCGTAAACCCACGTTTTGAAGTCAAATAACTTCGTCTTCTTCGTTTTGTAATATCCTGCCTTCCTCACTGTATATCCCCCTCCCAGGCTGTTTGATTTGCAGACTGCATCCTCGTCCCCATCCCATCAAGAGGAAGGGTTGCGCTGCGCTATCAGTGTGTGACAAAGGTACTTGAATTTGCACCAACGTGTGTTTGTAGTTTAGGTTGAAGGAGGAAGTGGGTGTGTCCACGGTGCGGTGGCAGTGTTACGGCAGCCGTCGGGTGAAGGAGGGCAGGTCAGCGTCAGAAGGCAGCGCCGCCGTGCAGCGCTCATGATGCGTACCGGAGGGACGCGTTGATTGACAGTCGGAACCGCGGAGCGCACCGCTCGGCGTCGGAGTGGAGACACGTTAATCTCCCCGCAGCGCAGTGCTCGTCAAGGCGTCTGTGTGAGAATGCCTTCCTCATGCAGATCAGACTGTAAACTGGGGCAAGTGTAAAGCGGGGTTTTGTCCCTCACCCTCAGTTCCGGAGACTCGTAACCCGGCCGTCTTTTCTGACAGACCTGGACGTATCGAGTCGTGGAGTACAACCGCGGCGAGTTTGCAGTGATTTATGTTTTTGACAGAGGAGGTGCGCTGAACGTCCACCTTACGACCTGAGGAGGATTTCTCTTGAATGCATTTATTCTTTTTCTTCTTCTTCTTCCAGTGGACTGGACCGAGTAGCCTACACAAGGTTTTCATTTTCTCCGGACCGCTTTGGCCCCTATCATCAAACTAGATTGTGAGTTTCCGAGTCGTGCTGCACCATCTTAAGGACCGCATCCACCTTAATCGAGGTACCGTCCAGAACCAGGTGATACTCGGGAGGAATTAAAGTTCTCTAGGAGCGTCCATGTGAGCTCGTTGTGTATGCGTGGTTGCGGGGATCCTGGACATCTGCAGCTCATGTGAGATTCAGGGATAGTTTTCCCTCTCCCTTCCTTCCGGGGAACCGTCAGTCCACCCTTCTTTCTATGGAGTAGCTAAAAAAAAATCCCTGAAAGACGAAGAGAATTAACCAACAACAGTCAGAAGAGCGCTTTCCCTCTCTGCCGCCTGGGACAACAGGCGGGTTCTGGTCGAGATTCTCCGGAGGATGGTAAATGACCGATGGGGAATCATGAACAGCTCTTCAGAACTAGAGGATGGATCTCGGCATAAAAACCAGGTATGTCCAGCCTACATGTGCACATCAGCATGAACATAAAGATGTGGGGGATTCCTATGTGCAGTGTATATACAGGGGAGTGAAGGCATGGGCATGCCAGATTGGCGCAGTGTTACCATGCAGTGCAATAAAAGGCTGAGTTTGACCACTTGCTCCCAGGCATACATCCCACTCTATATATGCTGTGGGACTGGTGGTGCAGATGGGCTCAACAAATCCCCCGGCTATGACACTTCTTGTTCCTGTCAAAACGTCTGAACCCACCCGTAGATCACAGGGTCCTGAGGGTGCCTGGTTAAACACAGTGAATCTCTTTACACGGCACTGTGCTTGTCACCAATATGTGACAAACATCAAACCAAGGATGGAGCTGAGGAATGCATCAGTCATGAGTGGTAATGTGGTGCTGCACCTTGCCTGCATGATCGCCTCCTTATTTGGGTCCTGGTCTTGACATATTATTTCCCCCCCATTGTCAGTCAGGAGAGCAGGATTTTAGTATCTGGAGAGTGGAGCCACCAGCTAACCCCTCGGTGTGATTGCGTTCGACACCGACACAGTGCGCATGAGTTAAGATGCGAGGCGGACTCCTGGTGCGTTGTTGCAGCAGTAGTGATATGCGAAATCACTTCTGGGAATGGTCGACGTCTGTGATTGGTTGGCAAGGTCATTGCTGTGTGTGGGGGTGTATGGAGGGGCTTCTGTAGATAGAGGAGGATCT
>OMLC01056702.1:0-14531 GCA_900302585.1 Regalecus glesne
CTTGGCACAAATCCTGCAGGGTAATTTTCATAGAAAGAGTCATGGTGAGCCTGAAATGGAAATAGACCTAAGCAGTTTGAGATTCTAGCATCCTCAACCAACATTGGTGCTCTTGTTAATTGTAGAAGAGAAGAGAAGTGAAGAACTTTCCCAGTCATTATAGTATATATATATATATATAATTTTACCATTAGATTTATATGAAAAACTGTAGGCATAAGCATCGTATTGGCCATACAAGTAACCACAGGCTCATAACTGCCGATCTATAACACATTTCTAGATCGACAAAGAGATAAAATCTGCGAAGCCAGAGTGATGCCATCTAGGCGTCCCCTACATCAGAGCCATGGAAAGTAGCAAACAGATAAGTGGATGGATATCACCAGCAACCTGTTTTTTATTAGGTAACCATTTATACTACTATCGATATTGTCCTTACACGTGCTCAATAATTCAAGTAAGGATATCACACAAAGTTAACTCGGCTCATCTGAAAGAAAAATGGCCGATGACATCTTGAGTTTAAGCCGACTGCAGGCATCCCCATCCTTATTAATAATCGTTACATAACAACCAAAACCAACAATGATTTCACAAATAAAACATGATTCAATTAATATGAATGCATTTTATTGGAGAAAAAAAATCACATTTGAATTGAAGGAGGAGCCTAAAAGTAAATACGTGACCATCTTAAACTGCTGTGATTCCAACTACTCCCCAATCCTCTCTGAAAAGTACTCAATATTTTGATGCATGCTCAATAATCCAAGTAAGGGAATCACCAATAGGTGAATCGGTTTAACTTCTGATCCAGTAGAATCATTCACCTTTTGTGAGAGTACTCAATACTATTGAAAGTCCAGTCAATGGCTAACTAGCGTATGAAACCATCTTTGGTTTCAGTCACTATGCATATATTGTTTATAAGGATGGGGAAACCCGCCGTCAACTTAGACTGAAGAGGTCCCCCTGTATGAGTGATGAAATGTTTCTTTCAACAAAATGATACCTCTAGAAGTACTGATTCACCTCTTTTTGTCATTCTAGATATTGGTTTATTTTGGAAGTCATCATTATGAATGTGCTTTATACTGTGTTCTATCAATAACAATATATTTCAAAATATGCAGCCAATATGTGCTACCTGGTCAAAAGGCAGGACTCTTCCAAAACCTGAATGTTGACTGAGAAAAATAAGAGATAAGATAAAATATTCCTTTATTAGTCCCGCAGGGGGAAATTGCGGTGTTACAGTGGCAGTGGAAAGCACAGTAGAAGAACATGTAGACATGCCTCCCCAGGCACTGCTCACTAACACCAGGTCATAAGCAAAGGCCATTGCTGTGACATTGATGTCGCCGCAGACAAAGCTACACCCATATAGCATTTGAATGTTGAGAGTCCCGTGCCAAGCAAAAGAGGAGAGGCTAGAGGGGGTTACCCTGTCTCACTCCCATCTTCATCTGCATGGAAGGAGAACCACTCTACACCTGAGACCTGGTTATGCAATCTTGGTAAAAGCGTCCCACTAGCTTGATAATGTGCTGGTCAAATTCCACATGTGCCAACATTCCCATTAGAAGGTATTGGGATGCAAAATCCATGAATACCACCATGAGCACAGTCTTCTTTTATCATCTATGTATAGTCCTACTGCATCTTTTTTATGTGAACTTTGCAACCGTCCAATTAACATCCAGTCATAGCAACAAGCAACCCCAAACTCAATTAATATTTAAGGAACTGCCATTGGCTTCAACCTTAGTGTACTATCCTCTTGTTATCGATTAGTGGTGAGCCAGCCGCGACGTGGTCAGCCAGCTTGTTGCCATGCTCCTCTGTAGGTCACCATACAAACTGAAGTGAGATGTCTAATGTGCCCAATCAAGCAATTCAGTCGGCGCACTCACAGTATACAACTAAGTGCCATGTCAAGCACTATAATACGATGAGGAATTGCTTTCATTCTACCATGAGTGGCCATGATTGCAAAGGAAGCCTGAGAGGGAGAGTGTGCAGTATTGTTACAGAGCCTTACAGGTTAAAATGGGTGCTTCACATTCCCTAGCCTGCACCATGCTCTCACCGCTGAAGGATTTAAAGACCCTTCTCTTGCATCGACTTGTGGACGTACAGTTTAGTGAATGCTCTTTGATTTCATTGTATTTCAAACATCCCGCTATTGGTAAATTTCTCAGAATAAATGACATTGATAAGTTCTGCCCTTAAAAAAACGGTTAAGTTTTTCTGTTTTGGTTTTGGATTGTTGTTTTTTGTTTTTGGTAGGGGAGTTACTGGACACCTGTCTGTGGAACAGAACAACTATGGGCATCACAGGCACTCTTTCCACTAAGTACCTGCAGGTTACAGGTGCCACAGGAATATAGAGTTCTTTGGCAGATGGCTGGCTTGGGTGCAACCCTGGCTAATTTTCTTGCTGGGCTGGATAACTCTTTTTATGTCTCGGCTGAAACATGAGCTGCTCAGTGGGGTTTCCTGTTGTATTGCTGCTAAGAATGTGCTGGTTCTAGGTGTACCAAACAAAGAGCACCTCTGTCTCGGCACCATGTCACATGCCGGGTAGAATAACCACCGCCCCGTGGCTCCGCCGTGTAAGAACTGCAAGGAGAAAATTGCTTGCGAGTCCGTTCCAGATACCCGGCTACTCTTGGATTCATTCTTTGCGTATGTGTGCGGGTAGAAAGGGGGGGGTGAATGGTTGTGTCTGTATGGATGTGGTTATGCGTGTCTGTGTGTATCTTTGCATGAATGTTCACTTGCATGCATGTTACAGTTGCTTGATATTCCTCTCCATTTAAAAGAAATAAATATTGGATTCCCGTATCAGTCCCACAAGAGGGGAAAAAAAATAATTATCTGGACTTAACTATCCTACTGTATAGGAACAGTGAGCAGCCACCACGTGATGCTCAGGGAACAGTTAAGAGTTCAGTGGCGTACTCATGGACACCTTGACATGCTCTATGGAGGACTGGGGATTGAACCTGCAAACCTTCCAATCGCCAGACCACCACTCTACCCACTGAGCTATGCTGCCCCCCCCACCCACACACACACACACACACACACACACACACACACACACACCTCTAATGTGGTGTCCATTCCTGTGCATGAGTCACCTTGATCATTTACATCAACATCTCAGTATCCAAGGTAATGGGGTTAACATCATGTGGCAACAATACAATAGCAACACTGTACCGAGCTATGTTTAAGAATGGCATGATTACTTTTCAATATCCTATTACTCAACATTGGCTTACCAGATGAGCCTACAACATCTATGTCCATTGTGAAGGCCATTAAACACTTCCTTGATCTACCAGTATGTCCCATGTGTTGACGCTCACTTATCATTTTATCATTTGGGGTGGAATGAATGAGTGCATGTGTAATTTAAACTCAATCTGAATTATTGTAACTGGCCCCACACAAAGATCTCATTGTCTGCTGACCTCACTGTCTGTGGTCTCCATAACTGCAGAATCACTGGGTAAAAATACATTTCCAGTACTTTTTTAATGTTCCGGAATTGAACACTTGGCCCCTCGCAGATTCCGAGTAAAACCACCATTTAAAACACAAGAATCGGTCTTCAGAAAATAAAATACCATACTAGTGTGGTTTGGCTTCATTACAGTGCCAAGAGCGATGAATATCTACTTTGCAAAAACAGCAGAAATTAAACACAAAGGGAAATTTGGAGAAATAAGCAAACCCACTCACCGTTCTGAAAGGCCAAAACCAGCCTGTGTTCATACGATGGATTTTAGGAGAGCGTGAACCACAATGTGTGTTCCGAGCGAAAGAGTTCAACCTTCCTGTTGCGTCAATTTAAAAGTCCCATTGCCTTAAAGTGTACAAGTTAAAGGGCTCATTCCTCGTGCCGTAGTCCTTATACTGCTTTCATTACGCATCTTTTTAGAATAGCCAGTTTCTCATGCTGCTGCCTCAATTGAAAACAGATCCAAGGGAGGATCCAGCAGAAAAGTGACTACCCTCTAGCCTTTAAATAGAGCTGCCATGCTGTGAATCAGCAACAAGATGATGTCGTGTGCTGTCTCTCCTTTCTCTAAACTTAAGTATGGGTTCACAGGAGGAGACCACAGTCACTGCCGTCATCTGCAGAGGAGGGCTGGGCAGGATGAGCCCTGTTTGGGTGGATGGTTGGGAACAGGCAGGGAGCAGGCCATGTTGAACCATGGACCCAACATTCCAGACCCACACACAGCAGGCCGGCTCAATGTGGGTCCTTGTCTTCAGGAAAATAGCTTTGACCAAGATTGACCCAAACACTCAGTGCTTTAGGGGCTACTTGATTGTTTTTATGAATGTGAATGAGTTGCTCCAGATTGTGCAAAAACACTCGGGGTGTCGACAACATGGTTGCGATTGTTTTGAAATTGATTTCATAGTTCACGGATTGAAAAAGACATCAACAACTAACATCTGCTATTTGATGGATGCATCTCCCCCATCACCACAGTGGAAGTTCATCCAATTTTAGCATGCTACACTTCCTGGCAAGAGGAATCCCTGTCCTGGTAGAGGTTTTTATTTCCAAGCTCTCCCGATTTTAGACACACAGGAATAGAAAAAAATCCTCGTTTACTGAAAATTAGTTCAAAAGCTTTGCTCCCACGAGAACTGCCTGCCACAAGAGGAGACTTCATGTGGCGCATGCACATACCTGCCATTGAGTGAGACACTGAACCCCTATCTCCTCCCCAAGCACGGGACAATTATACTCACTCCTCTTAATGGATGGGTTAAATGGAGAGAACAAATTCCACTGGCATTGGTCATGCCGGAATAAAACAATTATTATTGAGATCTCCATTTTACATGACACGATTAGTCCCCATGTCATGGGGGTGGACACCGACTTAGATTGGCGTTTGGGGGAATTAAGGCTGGATGCCCTTCAATTCACCCCGTGGTGGATTTGAACCTGCTGCCTCTGGCTCATCGGATCCCAACACGCTGCCGCGGTCCCTGATTATCGTTATTGTTATTATCATTATTCTCCTCCTTATCAATGGCCAATGAGAGTAAGGGTTTAGACTTTAACTTAAAACAAATGAAGTTACGGTCACTAAGAGTTCCATTTGGTTTTTCGCACTGGGAATTCTTCATGTTGAAAATTATGATGGACCGTCTTAGAAATGCAAATTTTACTTTCTAAAGTATAGATCTTACGCAATGCACATGTTGAAAAGACATCTTGACGACTTCTCCCCAGATACCACTGCACACAGCGTATTATCTCCACTCACCCTAAATGTAGTAAATTCCTTAGATAACATCGGCACGTGGGCTTATTTTAGGTTTGGGATACACTTTGCCAAGCTGCCATTTACCTAAAATAAAAGTATTATGCTAACAGACTGGTAAAATAGTCCGACAGTGTGAATGTTAAGTAATCACCGAGATAAATTATCCAAGTTGATCAAAACTCTAGAGAAATGTTGTCAAAACAGTCTCCGTGATAGTTTCCATGTAGATCTGTCAGAAAGAGACAAAAGCTTTTAGTACTATCGCTGCTCCCACAGCAGGAGAGTCAACCGTGATTACCGATCTTGAGATTAATCATTGTGGTGGAGTAAGATGGGGGAGGAAACTCAAGCTGGTTAGTCAATAGCCACTTGATGCTGGTGAGCCCAAAGCCTGGTCAGAAAGTAAAAGATGAATTTGAAACATTTGCTGACAAAGACGTGCCGACACTCAACCATTTATCATTCCCGTTAAACTGATACCATAAATCGTTTGTGGAGAAAGAAATCATATACTCATAACCGTAAGAAGCCAAAAGTATTAGAAAAGGGACAAGAGAAAATCTTAGAACATCTATGCGACAGTAGTGGGCTGTGTAGACAACTTACGATCACAACACTTTGCATGGGGTATGCTGCATGTGTAATCTTTTCCTCACGGATATACAGGGGAATTTTATTTAATTACAGGCACATTAAGGGAGTTCTGTGCGCTGTGAAATAGTAAAATACCCCATGTTTTGCAAGCTCTCCCTGTGTCTACATACTGTCGTCACAGTGGCCTGTTAAATCAGTTCATCCTTCACGATCACCTCCATCATTTTGGCCATGGGTGTCAGACCGAGACAGATCCCCGCCACAAATGCCCAAAACTCTGAAAGCCAACTTCACTTTCTCTTTACCATCCTCTTCCGTCATGCACTAAAAGATGCATGACACTCACCCTCCAAAGATAGTCATCCTCCTCATTCAATCACCCTCCAGAGAGTTTTTCTTTCAATTCAATCTCCATCTAGAAGTGTGATCATGATCAGCTTTTGCAATTCTCATAGATCTGATCCTGAATTCTACCTTTTAGGGCTGACACAGAACACAGTGAGGGTATTTACCATGTTTACCATCTGTTTCCTTTGCAGCCCTTTGTAGCCATGTGGTTAACGGTCAGAAAACACCGTCAATGGTTTGACATCTTTCAAGGTGATGTCTGTGATACTTAATAGGATGATGCTGACGGGGCCTTCAGGAGTATCACAGGTTTGAGAAAGCAATACACACCGATTGATATGAGGAGGAAGTACGTGGGCGCTCATGCAGACAGGGGGATGCAGTTTGCCCATTTCTTTTTCTACAGCTTATTGAAGTCGCGCTTGACTTTTTCGGAGGGAGAGTGAAAGAGTTTGGAATGATGCAAAGAAGACAACCCAAACATTGGGGAAATCGGGTAAAGAAGGATGCAGGCGCAAACAAAACAGCTTGTGCAAGAATCCAGTGACATTTACAGACCCTAGAAGACAGGAAGACATTTTGGGGGTTTGTTTGTTTGTTTAGTATGTTGAGTTTTAAAAAGATTTTTATTTGGCAAATAGAAGAATATGGTCGTTTTAGTTTACCTCATGACCAAGGCCGGGGGAATTTGTTCACTGCATTCAATCCATCCTATTGTGTAAGAACAGTGAGCGCAGCCATCACGCGGCGCTCAGGGAGTAGTTAATACTTCCTCAACATACATCTAATCAAAACGTTGAGATAAAAATATATCTTTTGCTCTTTAAGAGGATGATTTTTTTCCTTTTTTTGTTGTTCATGTTGCTCAGTTTTCACAGGACCGTCACACGTCAGGGGTCAACAAGAGAGCAGCGATTCCTACAGGTGGATAGTGTTCATTGTCTTTCGGATGGAAACTTGAACAAGGGTAGCACGTTGGATTATGAAGCCATGAGTCAAGGAGGTAAAAACCAACTAAAAGACTGGACTGTTGCAACCAGAGTCATAGCATATATTGGCATTTGAGACATCTCAAAACTTAGATATCTCATTAGTCTGATGAGACTGAGGTGCTGCCACCACTGGTTATGTTCAACATTTGCAAGATTTACTTGCGTGTCATTTCAAACCATGGGCCTGGTAGAGTGAGCGCTTTGAGGACTGACAAACCAGAGGCTGCCGGTTCAAACTCACCAGGGGGAAGGGCCTCTGGCCTTAATCCCCCATGCTCCATCTAAGTCCATGTCCACCCCCACATTGTGTGGACTAATCAGGACACATAAAACAGACCTCTCATACCGCTTCCAGCCACCCCATCCGTCCACTGAACCCTTACTGCATTTAATCTGAGGTGTTTTTGGACCTTAAATGTTGTATTGTACTTTATCTCTAGCTGTACTTTGTATTTCTTATGTTTCCTTTATTGTTTAAACTGTACTTTTCCATCACGGACATTTTATATTCATTATCCCTTCTCTGTCTTTTCTTTCTCTAGATGCATCATTTGAGGCTGATGCACTTGCAATTTCATTGTGGTTGCAACAATGTCAATAAAGTTCTTGAATAAGTATTCACCAAATTATATTGTCTTGGAACTGTGGAAATAGATTTCCTTAGCAGTCCCACAAAGAGAAATTTGGAATTTTCTGCATTTAAACCCATCCTATTGTATAGGAGCAGTGAGCTGCCACCATGTGGTGCTGGGGGAACAGTTAGGGGTTCAGTATTTTGCGAAAGGAAACTTCAACATATTTTCTAGAGGACCGGGTATCGTACCTGAAACTTTCCGATTGCCAGAGAACTGGTCTACCTACTGAATAAATAGAACTGCTTTAATTCCATTGTATCTTAGTGTAGAATTAGAAATTACTGAGGTGTAGTTTTAAGGGTGGCAGTGCTGCATGTGCTCCAGCTCCTAACAAGTCTAACCAGAAGGTTTGTTGAGCTAAGACAGGCATGTTGACTTTCTACTTGCACCATTTTTTATTGGTTTAACACACTGTACCATACACGTCACCTACACCACATGTTTCTTGGTTGGTGCTATATAAAGCCTTAGGTTTGTCTTGAGCTCCATGACAATAATACTACATGTGGTCAGCAGGCTGGTGTGATGAGCGGGGAGCGTTCTTCAACTCAAAGACTCGATTGTGAGCTCCCGTGACAACAGGAAAATACCCTAATAAAATGGCCTTCAGCAAGTAGGCTCTGGGGGCACAGCTTTGCAGGTGACCCCACACTCTGACCTCCTCTAGCACGAGGGCAAGCAAAAAAAAAAAAAAGAAAAAAAAGGACTTGCCCTGAGGGATCAATAAACCATCACTAAAAAACGTGTAAGGGAAACTGTTGCATTCAACACACTAATTATTGTGGTGAAGCTTTATGACGCCAAACGTCAAGACTAATCATCCTCACTTGCTCTCTAGAGGCCCAGTGTCTGCCAGCCTCCTCCTCTTTAGCTGAGAGTGCTCAACTCGTGCTCTAGCCAAGGGCCCATCATGGTGGACTCCTCTCGCTAAAGGCACTTTCATGCATACATTCCCAAACATTAACAGAATAAATTGCAGGCAATTTCCCAGCAAAGGCAACAGCTTTTGTCGTTTACACAATCAATCCCATAATGTTATTTCAACACATTGTGATTATTGACACACCACCAACACCACTTAAGTCTTGCAACAGTTTGAAATCGTGCATGTGTTTGAAGTGTTTGAAAATGGTGCATGAAGACGCTTGGCACAATGCTACTGACTAATATGTTTGTTTTCTCAAACGTGGAGACTCAGAGATAAAGGGACGCCTTTATCTCTGAGTCTGTCCAATTTGCCATTTGTACCAAATATCAACTCACAGATTTGGGTCAGCATAACCATTTTATCAAAGCATGTGGAATGGATGAAAGATAGAATCTTTGGCGCTTTATATTTTCAAACACTTTAGATCAGACATAATAACCTCCCCTCCGAGAACCTTGTGATTGACAAAAAAGACTCATGTCTCAAATTACCCCAACGTTGTGCTTGCCCATAACAGTAACCTAATGCCTCTGTTCAGACATTTGCTGATATTGAACGCGAGTATTTTTTTACCAGGTGTTGAGTCGTCAAATTCTCATATCTGATGTACCGTCATATCGGTGCCAGACCCCTATCTATAATACTTTGACAGCAAAGTGATGTTAAATTAACATCAAAGGCTGCGTGCATAAATAAGTGATCTCTTGGAAAATCCATCAAAACCCCAGCATTTGCAAATGTGGATCCTCTAGAGCTTGGCCATATCAATCCATCCACCCATCATCAACCACTTATCCAAAGTTGAGTCACGCGGTCATGCTGGAGCCTATCCCAGCGCTCATTGGGCAAAAAGTAGAGAAACACCCGGGACAGGTCACCATTCTATTAGAGGGTTTGAGCAGTTAGGGGGTTCAGTGTCATGCTCAAGGAACACTTTGATATACTTTTTGCAGGAGCTGGGCATCGAAGCACCAATCTTCCGATCACTGGACGACCGCCATACCTCCTGAGCTATGCTGAGCTATTATAACAGGTAAATAATTACATTTTGAAAAAGAAACCCCAAACCAATTACATTAAAATACATTTATAAGTATGATTACAGCTTAAAAAGAACGCCCTAGCCAAAGTCCTTGCAGCTCAAATGCAATTTTCGGACCAAATGCAAGCTATCCGTTTATTTGGGTAAATGGGGAAAACACATCTGACAAGAACTGCTGACTCTTCTACAGCACAAAATAAAAGAGAGAGGGAGGGACTGATGGCCGGTTGATAAATGAACAGAGCTGAAAGGGAATGAAGATAAAAGGAATGGGCTGAACACATAAAAAAAATAATGATATAACTCTTGTCTCAAGGGAATTATCCATCCCTCCATCCATCGTCAACCGCTTATCCAAAGTCAGGTCGCAGGGGGAACTGGAGTCTATCTCAGCTCTCACAGGGTGAAAGACGGGGACACACCCCGGAAGGATCGCCAGTCCATCACAGAGAAGAGCTGTAAGGGGAACAAAGTCTTGCTCAAGGACACTTCGACATGCTTCTCTACAGGTGCGGGACTCGAACCTGCAATCTTCCGATTACCAAACGACCACTCTACCCACCGAGACATGCCGTCCCCTCAAGGGAATTACATTAATAAACAATAATAATAATAATTCCCTTATGAGTCCCACAAGGGGAAATTTGGATGTCTCTGCATTTTTGACCCAGCCTATTGTATAGGAGCAGTGAGCTGAGCTGCCAACACATGGCGCTCGAGGAGTAGTTAGGGGTTAAGTGTCTTGCTCAAGGACACCTCGACATGCTATATGCAGGACTGAGGATCGAACCTTCAACCTTCCGATTGCCAGACAACTGCTCCCCCTACAGAGCTATCCCTCCCCCTGTTATCATATTGATTAGTTGAATGATGTCCTACTAAGGGGGTCCATTTAAGCCTTTTTTTTTTAAATTAAAAATTCACAACTAAAAGATTCCACTATTAAGAGTGTCTTGTTTACCAATCTCCGAGTTGGCCATGCGAGCAACAAAACGATCCTAATCTGTCAGTGTTGTGGGAATTTGCAACAATCTTAAACCAAGGAAAACTATTTACCTGATCTCATCAATAGGCGAAGAGTTGAACTTGATAATGACACAAGGACTTGGGCGTAATCTTCAATGTGAGTGTGTATGGAGGGGTTGTCTCTCCACCTCCCACTTTCCTTTTTTTTTCTTTTTTTTTTGAACCAAAAGTGTTTTGTTTTTTTCATCCTGCTGAATGTGCTCCGTTTGGCCAGCCATTAGATTCGGATTGAGAATGGGAATCGAGTTGGTGATTCTAAATCCTGTTGAGAGGTCCATTATAGATGTCACGATTAGTCCTCATGTCATGGGAGTGGACGCAGACTTAGATGGAGCTTGAGGGATTAAGTCCAGACGCTTTTCCTGACACCTCGCAGTGGTTTCGAACCTACTGCCTCTGGCTCATCAGTTCCAGATGTGTGCGCTGTACCACTGAGCTACCACAGCCCCCTGATTGCAAAGCCTGATACTCTCCAAAAAATATTTCCCACAGATGAATAGCAGAGATGGAGAGTCTGCCTACGTGGTTCTAGAGTACAGTTTGGTGCCTTCTGATCTTGTTCCACATATAGGCTTTTAAAATTTGCCCTCTGAATGAGCAACTGGTAGAGTTCATAAAAACTAAATTCCAACAGCAGCAGTTAAATTGAATGCCTTACTTTGAAGATGGGAAGAAAAGAAAGAAAAGGAAATGCGAGTTGGTTCAGTAGGAGGCCAAGTGGTTAGCACTGTTGCCTCACAGAAAGATGTTCCTGGGTTCAAACCCCAGGCCATCCCAGGTCCTTTCTATGTGGAGTTTTCATGTTCTCCTCGTGTCTCTGTGGGTTTCTTCCGGGTGCTCCGGTTTCCTCCCACCATCGTCAAAGTAAAAATGCAAGTCAGGGCTAATACTCCTGCCTGTGTCCTTGAGCCAGACAATAAGAAAAAGAACAAGAGTTGGTCCCCGGGCACTGTAGCTGCTCACTGTTCCTATACAATAAATAGGATGGGATACATGACAAGGTCCACTTTCATTATACGCTTGCTTACAATGACAAAAAGTGTCTTTTATCCCAAACTTTCTGGAAGGCTTCTCCGTAATTCAGCTCAGGACAATCATATTTTCTGTCTTGACTTGATGATATCAGGCTAACATTGACTGAGCTAATATCGATGTACTCTTGCTGGATAACATTGTTACCATTGCAGTGGTAACATTGCTGATTAGTAGTGTTAGCCAGCCTAGACTACTAGTCAGCACCCATTCACATTTTACTAAAGGGAAGAAAAGTTGATTTGAGAAAATAAATATTTATGGTGGTGGTAAAACACAAGGATTTTTCTATTAACCCAACTTGAAAACGGGTCCACCTTAAACTGTAGCAAGTATCCATCTACATTTTATGAAAAGCAGAGTCTCTCGCTGGTACCTTAATCTAATGGAAGACAAACACACCACTGGCTCATAAGGATAACTCAACTCTACTTTCATATATCAAGTTTTGAATGCATGACCTAAACCCAACGGCACACGTAAGCAACCTGCAACTCGGCGCTACTTCTGTCCTCAGTCCTGCCTCATCCACCCTGTCTTCCATAAGCACCTCCACCTCCTCTGATTTACGATATAATAATGATGATAACAATGATAATAATAATAATATCCTCCATAGGGACAATGCATATCAATGAACATATAAAATGCAAATACACCATATTTAGCCACCAGGCTCATTTTCAAGTCATCCCAAGCAGTTAAGGGTTTAGTATCTTGCTCAAGGACACTTGGACACACTTTCTGAAGGAACTGGGGGTTGAACCACCAATCTTCCAACTACTAGATGACCATCCTATCTCCTGACCCATGCTACATGGGGAGAGGAAACCACACAGAAAACACATCAAGATACATAAAAAGGTAATGAAGACACGGGCAATTTAAGATAGACTGAAACGTTTGAGGGATGGAGGAAAAAAAATGCCCTGTAAGGGTAAACATGTGATGTTTTCTTGTTCTCTGGTTGATAGCTTAGTGGAATAAAGTTAATGAAATACAAGGGGACATGGTTACGGCTGATGATTGAAAAAAAGCAGGATCAGAACCATTTGAAAAGGACTCTGAGGGTCAGAGAGGGCTCATTGTCATCAACATCTCTGGAGATGATGGCTAGTGTGACATGTTAAGTGTTCCCTTTTAACTTCAGTGTACCTGACAGCCAAAGCTTCACACTAACAGCGTCCTCCTTTCCCCTTCTACTGCTCACAATGCATCTGCCTGTTTTTGCAGTGAACTTGCAGTGCCTTGTTAGCTCGGTCCAAATACTCAAGTAGGCATGCTTCACTTTGAGGCTGATTCCTCTAATGCCGTCCTTACACTCCCTTATGAGCCGGACAGCTGTGATTTCTCTCAATCTACTCTAACAATCGGTCAAACAGAGATTTTGCTCCATGGCTTCTTAAGTATAGGCCTGCAAAAAAAGGATTATATTAATGAGGAAGAATCCGAATTGTGTTATTTCAAAAATGTTTGCACTTCAAACACTTTAAAGATTGGTTTAGAGATGATATAGTGGACATTCAGGGTAAGGCAAATTTCCATTTTAGCAACATATGAACCTAGCCAGTCACACAGACACCCGCAAACAGACACACACACACACACACACAATATTCTTAAATTTCTCTTCTCCAAAAGATCTCTCTAGTAAAGTAAACTGGGGCTAAGCCAGCTTTGGTTTTCTCCAACACTGTGTAATAGTCCCCTTGAGGCAACATATGCACCAGTTTGGGAGATGACGTCTCAGAGCTCTAGTTAGAGGATGATTGGAATGAGTAAGAGGACTTCCTTGTAAGGCTAAAAGATCTTGTGATCTATTTGGGTCTCTTTGCAATCTTTCCTTGGTTATTCCAATATAGAGGTTTAATGCTCTGCCTTTCCCCCGGAGGTCTCCTGCATCCTTAAGGACCAAACGTGGTCAGGTTACACATACATCACATACATGTGCTCGCACAAACACACACACACACACGTGCACACACATGTGCACACATGCTCTGAGGTTTGTTACCCTGTTCAATGTTATACTAACAAACATGGATGGGTCATTAAAGTGGATATAGGTTACATGGAAAAGCAGCAGTAATTCCCCAGCTTCATCATCAACCTTACTCTTAGACTATCAAGGCAGCATGACAGCCTTCTTTCTGAAAAAAAAAATAATCCAAGTAAGGCTCATAAATAACAGAATTGCTTCACCACAAGTCTGCAAAATGTGAACATGCTGCCATCTTGGTACTTCACAGACAGCTATAAAAAGAACATGTCTTTTCCACGAATCTCTCAGGAAAATCTAAAAAGGTTATAGGAACACAATACCTCCTAAAAGCTGAAACCAACAACACGCCAAGGGAAATATCCAAATGCATTTTAGGATGCTTCTTCCATTGACAGCTGCCAGAAGTAATAACAGGAGACAAAGAAGCCAGGAGAGAGTCACTATCCACGCTCTGTCCGGCCCGAGTGGTAGTGGGAAGAGCTTTAAGAGGCCAGAGAGGATGCAACTGGATCCAGGCAGAGTCCTTTGATCGACTGAAGGGGATCGTATGTGCACCTGACACCGCTGTGCAACAGTGGCACGCAAAACAACAGGGGCTACCTAATAATGAATGAGCTAAGCTTGTG